>JAOPFK010000183.1:0-89143 GCA_026122265.1 Ammodytes dubius | reverse complement strand
GGTACCCAGCTGCGGTGCCTGACCATGGGATGCCCGGTGCGTGGTTGGGTCTGGCATGTTCCCTTTCCACTACCTCCCTTTGGTGCTCTCTCCCCCCTTTCCCCTCGGAAAAGCACTCCCATGCTACACGACTGACTCTGAGTTCTGTGCGGAATCAGCCGTCCTAGGAACGGACCCTCCCTGCCTGCTGTTGCCTCACACCAGCACTGATTCACCGTCCATCAGGATAGTACTTGTAGTGGCAACCTGTTTGCCACTCTATGCAGGTCGTGGTTTCTGGACTCGTGCTCAAAAAAAGTAAATCCAATGCCGATGTACAATGAAAAAGTAGTCGATTTATTCTCAATAGATACTGAACAAAAATATACTGGCTACGGTCAGAAAGTGTAGCTCCCGTCCTGCTCCGAATAATACAATCACCATGCAGGAAGCCCACAGGTGACTAATTAACCCTAGTTTTACCACACTTTCCAACGCTTTACGACAGTAACCACCTGTGGGAGACAGACAAAAAATAATAACATGCCAAGACCTAATCCACTAAATAGATATCAATGTACAACAAAAATAAGTTAAGAATAATTATTATTAATTAAAGCAAAAATATATATCAAACAAATAAGGCACAAAAGGCAAACAGCCTTATCTTCTCCATGGCTCTAACATTCCGGCCCCTAATTGTTATTGTGGGCCACAAAACAATTATCTTTTATATATTCTAAGAGCCATATAACAGAACCTTCAAGAAATACAACAAACTGAAGTTATGACCATATATAGGCTGGTCTTCTTTCCACACCAGGAACACTTTTATGCAGCAGTGTCTTTAATTCAAAAGTCATTTTGGTGGTAGCCTTTTCCTCCTGGAATGCCTTATCTAGGTGGACCTTCAGAGCAGCTTTCTCCTGCTCACTGCGCTCCAGCTGCAGCTGCTTTTGTCTTTAATTCCTCTTGTAGTGTTCTAGCCCCTGCTTTCTCCGCTTCCAGCTTTGCCACTGAGATCCTGTTTACTGTTACCTGTGGCCATTCAGCGCCGTCTTTGCTGCTATTTCCTCCTCTCAGCAAAGGCCCATTGATTGTCCAGCCTAAAACAGTTTTTACGGCATAAGGGCCGCCACCCTCACTGTGAATAACCTTCCAAGGCTCAAGCGCTTTCGGTACGTTTGTTCCTATTAACAAACCAATAGCCTTGTCAATCTGCTTGAGCTGAACCTCCCTCAAATGAGGCCACTTGTGAACATCGATCTGTTGTGGAATGTTCTCCTTTTTTACAGGAATCTCTGCTTGTGAGAAGACTTGTGGTAGCTTCAAAAAGTTGTTGTCATCCAGACCGCTGACCTCAAGCCCCATGACAATATGTGTACCGACTGTCTCCTCTTGTCCCATTGTGCGGAGCAAAATGTTGGCCTTTTTCCCTGTTACCTTTAGGTCCCTCATTAACTCCTCTGAGCAGAAAGTTCCAGTACTGCCTGGGTCTAAGAATGCATATGACTCAACTGTTTTTTTGCTCCTCGAACATCTGACTTTCACTGGAACGATTGACAGTGAACAGGCTGATTCCCCGGCCCCAGTGCAACCACACGTTTCACTAACTGTTGTGGAGGAGGAATTGGCGACTGATGACTCTGCATTCCTGCTTTCGCCAGCAGAGGGAGCTGCTGACTCACCTTTGTTGAAGTGCAGGATGGTGGGGTGTTTCTGAGAACATGTTTGACAGGTGAGTCTTTGTTGACAGCCTCTGCTAAAGTGACCCTGTGAAAGGCATCCGAAACACACACCTTTGGATTTAAGGAAATCCATCTTTTCCTTGTGAGGCTTCTGTTTGATGAGCTTGCAAAAACCCAGGTTATGTCCAGCTTTGCAACAAAAAAGACATTGTTCTCCTGTTTTGTAAGCAGTATTTTCCATATCCTTATTTCCTTGCTCTGTGTGGCTTGGAACAGGGGTTACACCCGTTGCAAAAGTGTATTTCCTTTCCTTGAATATTGGAGGACCTTTTTCTCCTGCTTTTAGCTGGTTTCCGTGGCTTGATAACATGGGCCCTTGTAAATTGCCAAATAAAGGGTAAGAAGTGATTCTTGCCTGCCTGTCCACAAAGCTGACTAAGTCAGTGAACCTGGCTCTCAAACTTGTCCTTTCCTGCATGTCAAACGCAACTCCCCTCCACCTTTCTCTTAACTTGAAGGGAAGCTTGGAAATGACAATCCTCATATTAGTAGGGCTATCCATTTCTTCAATGTACTCCATGCTGTTAACTGTATTGCAGCAACCGGTGAGGAACACGGCAAACTCGGTTAGGGCTTCTCCATCATCTGACCTAATTGAAGGCCATTTCAGTGCTTTTTCGATGTAGGCAGAGGCGATGGTATACTCATTACCAAAGTGTTTGTTCAAAAGCTTCTTTGCTTCTACATAGCCTCTGTCAGGATGCATATGTGAACAGCTGCGCGCTAAGATCTTTGGTCTGCCACGGGTGAACTGCTGAAGGAAATGCAGCCTATCCCTGTTGCTGTCAGTCCTATCCTCGATCCCATGCTCAAACGCTTTCATGAAAAAACCAAACTCCAAGGGATCTCCATCAAAAACTGGGATCTCCATCCGTGGGAGAGTGGACACCTTTTGTTGCTTCACCAAAAGCGCTGTAATCTTATTTTGTTGATGCATGACGCTCAGCAAATCTTGAATATTACTTGACCTGCTCTGTTCTGTGTTGGGCTGGTAGCTGACATTAGCAGTTAGTTGATGGAGCCTACTACCCTGCCTTGCAGCATTAAAGTAGGCAGCCATACCGTCTTTAGTTTCAGCAGAAGTGTTGCAAGGTGGCCCATCTACAGCAAGCACCTCCAGCTTTGCATTTGTTTCAGCGATGGCTGTTCTCAACTCAAATTCCTGTTTTCTTGCTTTAAGTACAGCCTCTTCTCTCTCAAATTGCTGCAACTGCTTTAGTGCATCTGCACGTGCTAACAGTGCTGCCAGCTCAGCTTTTACTTTAAGCCTGGTAGAAGATGCTGTAGAAGACACAACCGAAACAGATTGACTTGCCTGCGTCCTCTTGCTTGATGTCACTGAGACGCTGTCTTCAGGCTGGATTTCAGCATCAACTTTCTTGGCGTCATCATCTTGATGTTTAACTCTCTCCAGCCAACTTTCAACTTTCTCCACAAAATTCTTTAAGTCAATGGCTTTTGGCTCATACCAATGTGTCTGATCATGAAGAACCTCTTCCACATTCAAATAGTTTTTAACTGCCTCATTTGCGTCACAGAACTCCTTGTACATGTCTGTAAAAGCAGCTTCTATTATCACATTCACTTTTTTAGAATTGCCACCATCCTCCATTAAAGCATCAAGTTCCTTCCTCTTTTTAGTAAGATTGGTCAACTTATAGTCTAGCAGCAAGTGCTCAAAAAAGGCTTTAGTTTTCGAGATACCCCTACCCTAGGTAGAACAAACCTCAACAATGATTTTTTTTATCATTAGAATGTCCTGTTCATGAAATTGATTCTTGAGCACTTTTATCTTTGGGCGAAATATGTTTTTTTGGTTATTCTTTAGAACTACCCCAGTCCCTCAAAAAGAGCCAAATTAGGCCATTCCGAATAGGGGATATGTGACAAAAAAGCCCATAACTTGGGAATGCTCACTGTTTTCTTCATCAGATTTGCTGAGGTATTAACCAGGTGTCTGTCCCACATCACCAAAAAGTTAGAATGTAATTTACCAAAACATTTATTGAAATAGAGTCCTGTATACAGAGCTTTAGTTTAGGCGGAAATGGTACTTTTGTGGTGATAGGAAAAGAGGGTTCCTTTACTTTTCTCTCAAATATCACCAAAACATAAATCCCTGCCAAATATACCATTTATGTATTGTCTAGGATGCTATTGAACAATAACCAGTGGTTGTATGAAGATATATGTTACAGTTCAATTTCTAATGAGATTTTTCTCGAAGTACTCCTCCACTGAAATAGCTATATTAGGACATTCCGAATAGCCTATAGTCCAGCAGATATGTGAATGCATTGTGCTTTTTATGATACAAACATGAGCTTTGGCACACTGTTAGAGCATTGTTGTTACAATGTTGTTGTTATGGTAGTTTCAGAGTGGAAAAAGCAAGTGGTTCAGTTTACCCCCTTGATTGTTCTGGTCTGTCTCAGTTTACCCCCACAGCTGGGGTAAAGTGAGACACATGACAACTTTTTTTAAAACAATTTTTTCTCTCACTTTAACAAAGATTTTTTACCTTTTTAAAGTAAAATGAATCAATCTGGTGCACTTTGAGAGGAACTTTTAGAGGCTATATCAAATCCTGAGATGCAGAAGGAACATTATTTTTCAGATTTTTCTTAAACAGGCAGCACTCTTTACTTTGCAACTGTAAAAACAGTAGATTGGTCTGCAGACCCATCTTCTATGATGGAGGGGCCCATTTGAAAAGATAAAGGGTGGATAGCTACTTTTTATGAACAATTTATAGAAAGCTTATTTCTGTATGTGTGAGGGGGGCCTTCAAGGCCCTTCACACATACAGAATACTAGTTGAGGGGCCCATGATGATTTCTATCTTGTTCAATTTTAATGAGTATCCTTATATTTAGGCTATTCCTTTTTGGACCCTGTTATTGACATCAGCTCTTTGACTATGCAACATGAAAAGTTACTATCAGTATCTCTGGCTAGGGGCCCCCCTAGCCCTTGGGCCTGTGCCCGGTGTGCCCGTGCAGTAATCCACCCCTGCCTATCACAGCCAGGTAGGGTAATGTTGGCTACTTGCCTTTATGTTGTGCCGCCGTGCACCGATGCTGCTGTAACCGTGTTTGTTATGTAGCTGCCGTGAATATGCAATGCTGTTTTAATGCTAGGCTATTTGTGCTGTTCAGTTTGTCTTTTGGCACAGTTGTTGGCCGCGTTGTTGTTGTTTTGTGCGGACATGCACGCTGTTGTGTCGGGTTGGGTCTGATCACACACTACACGCGTTACCCGCGTATGCTTTACGTGCATAACGCAGCTAAAATGTTGCTTGATCATTTTGTGTCTAAAATGGTTAGACGCGCGTAACGTGCCTAGTCTCCCTCCCGATAATGTATTTCCCCTTCCGATTGATGAGAATTAAACATATTTCCTCAACTAGGATTTCTTAGGACTTTTAGTATGTTGTTCTGGGCACCTCATAGAAATGATCTGAACTGATTTTTTTTTTTACAATTAATTATCTCCTTTACAATATTAAGCTCCTCCCCTTTAACATTCAAGCTCCTCCCCTTAACCATGTTAGGCTCCTCCTCTTTACCATATTAAGCTCCTCCCCTTAACCACGTTAGGCTCCTCCTCTTTACCACATTAAGCTCCCCCCTTTACCATGTTAGGCTCCTCCTCTTTACCATATTAAGCTCCCCCTTTACCTCATTAAGCTCCTCCCCTTAACCACTTTAGGCTCCTCCCCTTTACCATATTAGGCCCCTCCCCTTAACCATATTAAGCTCCTCCCATTTACCATGTTAGGCTCCTCCCCTTTACCACATTAAGCCCCTCCTCTTAACCACGTTAGGCTCCTCCTCTTTACCATATTAAGCTCCTCCCCTTAACCACATTAGGCCCCTCCCCTTTATCGCATTAAGCTCCTCCCCTTAACCATATTAAGATCCTCCCCTTTACCATGTTAGGCTCCTCCCCTTTACCAGATTAAGCTCCTCCCCTTAACCACTTTAGGCTCCTCCTCTTTATCTTATTAAGCTCCTCCCAGTTTCCATATTAAGCTCCTCCCCTTTACCATGTCAGACTCCTCCCCTTTGCCACATTAAGCTCCTCCTCTTAACCACGCTAGGCTCCTCCCCTTTGCCGCATTAAGCTCCTCCCCTTTACCATGTTGTTTATTTTAAATGGCCCATGTTTTTATTTTCAAATAATGAACAGTATATGCATATGTGTTTTGGGTGTGACCTACAACTTTATGTGAGTAAAAGTTACTGCTTGCAACTTACCTTGCCTGGTACTTTCATTGTGGTAACTGTTTATATCACTTAGCTCCTTCGGAACCTAGAGCAATGTTGACTTACTCAGAGTGGGTTACACGGATAAAATAGCAATTACACCTATCAAACAGGCTAAACTGATGTATTGTTCAGGCTTTGAAATAGATATTTACTTTAGTTGTATGCTGACCTTATATGCTTACAATATGAGGTCAGCATACAACTCATGAACTGATTCTGTAATTCATGAAAATATGCATAAACTCCGCTAATATATTTGAAGGTTTTACCACAATTGTGTTCCCTGAATGCCAGATATATGAAGTTGGGTACTTTCTAGCATGTTTTAAATAGCACCACTGCCTTGTCCATCCTTGAAAATGTGGGATTAGACACCATAATCAAGATCCTAGGTGCTCTACAACCCAAGCTACGAGTCAGGGCTGTACACTTATTTTTTTAGGTGGTAGCACTGGTGCTAGCAAGCAAAAAAATTCAGTAGCACAAAAATAAATTCGGTAGCACACAAAGTATGACCTTAAAGTAGTATTACCTTTGAGCATGTCATCTTGGTCTCGTTTGAGATTCTCAATTAATATTATATCCTAGTGTGTGCAGTAATAATTGTAGAAAAATGAATAGGGGTGCACTGATTTGCAATTTAGACAAAATAATCTAACCTGCCAATTGCAATTTTTTGCTGATTTAGAATTATTTCTCCTCATAAAAATAATATCTATATCTATATCTTTTATGTATATACATATAATTATTATATTGATAATAATATTTTTTTTTAGAAAATGTCCTTCTGTTAATTAAAACCAGACTTTAAAACATTAAACATAGCCTATTAAATAAATAAGTATACATATTGGTACAATTTAGGATAAATTAAATAGGTTGTTGTGAATATGTTGGGAGTAGTTCTTCACTGGCTTATTTCAAACTTTGTTTAAATAGACTACTGTTGACTTTTCTCTGCGGCTGAATGAGTTGCCTTTCAAGCTAGCTAACTAGCTGAAGCGCTAACTTCCTGTTCTTACCGGCTTCAAAATAAAAGTCAACGCACGTTTGACTACTAACAGGCTTTTAATGTGAAGGCGCACAGGAAATGTTGTTTGCACACGCGCTAACTTAACCACGTTAATGTTAAGAGCCGGCCCGTCTCCTTCCGGTTATTACCGATGGTGAAGTTTTTAGACGCTAGAATCACCACACAAGATCCCGAGCAAACATCTTTCACCAGCCAAAGTGGAGGGTGGACTCAATAACTTACTCACCTAAGACTACATTTAGGCTACCCGCCTGGAGAATGTAGAGCCCTCCAAGCAGTGTTGTGCATCTCTCCTCTGTGTCTCAAAGAGACAGCATCTGCTCATTATCAAGCTATCGCACTAGTGCGAGTGGAATTGTTTTCATCATCGCACGTGATCAATTTCAGTAGCAAATGCGATCAAAACTGTCGCACTGTACAGCCCTGCTACTAGTGCTATAAGAGCTGCTGGTGGCCATTTTAAAAAATGGCCGCCTGGGGGGGGGGGGGGGGGGGGGGGGGGCTATAGCCAGAAATCTTCCTTAGGGCATGCTCTAACAGTGTGCCAAAGCTCATGTTTGTATCATAAAAAGCACAATGCATTCACATATCTGCTGGACTATAGGCTATTCGGAATGTCCTAATATGGCTATTTCAGTGGAGGAGTACTTCTAGAAAAATCTCATTAGAAATTGAACTGTAATATATATCTTCATACAACCACTGGTTATTGTTCAATAGCATCCTAGACAATACATAAATGGTATATTTGGCAGGGATTTATGTTTTGGTGATATTTGAGAGAAAAGTAAAGGAACCCTCTTTTCCTATCACCACAAAAGTACCATTTCCGCCTAAACTAAAGCTCTGTATACAGGACTCTATTTCAATAAATGTTTTGGTAAATTACATTCTAACTTTTTGGTGATGTGGGACAGACACCTGGTTAGTACCTCAGCAAATCTGATGAAGAAAACAGTGAGCATTCCCAAGTTATGGGCTTTTTTGTCACATATCCCCTATTCGGAATGGCCTAATGTGGCTCTTTTTGAGGGACTGGGGTAGTTCTAAAGAATAACCAAAAAAACATATTTCGCCCAAAGATAAAAGTGCTCAAGAATCAATTTCATGAACAGGACATTCTAAAGATTTAAAAAATCATTGTTGAGGTTTGTTCTACCTCGGGTAGGGGTACCTGGAAGTCTGAGGGCCCCTCCTGCTAGTCTATTAGCTTTCCTTGTTCCTTTAAGCCGTTCGAGCTTCTCCTCATACGCTTTAGCTGTTGGCTTTGATACCCTCTTAGCTTCAGTCGGCTCCATATTAACTGCTTTGCCAAACACTCTTCAATGCAATTAATCCTTATGATTTAAGTTGCTCCAATAGCTCCACAATCACTTAGCTGACATGTCCAGAAGGTTTCCTTCTTCTAGCAAACACATGCGCTCCGTTAAATACTAGTGATGCTTACGTTCCATATGTTTGGCCGTCCAAAAGTCCGTGGGGAGTCCGTTACGCTTCGTTGAATCCCGTATTGTATCCCAGCCGCGCGCACCAAGTCCTCTTTGTGCGTCGCGGTAGCTTGATAATCCTTTTTCTTGCGGAGCAAGTTTCTGACTTTTGTAGTGGCAACCTGTTTGCCACTCTATGCAGGACGTGGTTTCTGGACTCGTGCTCAAAAAAAGTAAATCCAATGCCGATGTACAATGAAAAAGTAGTCGATTTATTCTCAATAGATACTGAACAAAAATATACTGGCTACGGTCAGAAAGTGTAGCTCCCGTCCTGCTCCGAATAATACAATCACCATGCAGGAAGCCCACAGGTGACTAATTATCCCTAGTTTTACCACACTTTCCAACGCTTTACGACAGTAACCACCTGTGGGAGACAGACAAAAAATAATAACATGCCAAGACCTAATCCACTAAATAGATATCAATGTACAACAAAAATAAGTTAAGAATAATTATTATTAATTAAAGCAAAATATATATCAAACAAATAAGGCACAAAAGGCAAACAGCCTTATCTTCTCCATGGCTCTAACAGTACTCTTTCTACTCGCATGCCTGTTTCAATCTTTAAATCTTTAAATTCATTATTGCTTCGCTCATTGGTTGTCTGTCTGTCCTCTTCCAGTTTTTCCCTGGTGGTGATGAGACGGCGTGGATTCGGTCCCCCCTCTGGCAGCATCTTAGAATGGATCATCAACGCGGAAGATGTTGCAGTGGTTAAGGACGCCGCCTGGAGACGTAGGATATAATCCTGGAGCTGGAAACCTTAGTTTTCCCTGGTGAAACGAGACGGTGTGGATCCGGCCCCCCCTCTGGCAGCATCTGAAGTCCTCCTGCATCCACACTATTCGCGCTTTACTTTAGTATTACCATGTAAACATCTGGTCAATGATCAAATTCCTTCGTGATTTTCTCTACTTATGACATCTATTGCAGCATGTCCGTCCTGGGAGAGGGATCCCTTACTTTGTTAACTCTCCCTGAGATTTCTTCAAACATTTTTCAATCCTGGTAAAGGGTTTTTTACTGGGAGTTTTTTTCTCAGCCGAGCTAAGGGTGTAAGGGCAGGGTGTCATATTGTATCATATTGTATGGAATGTATAGCCCGCTGAGGCAAATGTCTATTTGTGATATTGGGCTATACAAATAAAACTGATTTGATTTGATTTGATTTGATTTGATTTGAAACAGCAGAAATGAGCTCCTTAGCCCACCGAACTGAACCCCTCCCCACCACAACTACGCCTCGATATTCAGTCCATGAATATCACAAACAGGATTGGTGATAAAGTGCAGCTCTGGCAGAGGCCAACCCCCACCGAAAACGAGTCCGACTTACTACCGAGAACCCAGACACAGATCTCGCTTTGAGCGTACAGAGATTGAATGGCCCTGAGAAGGGACCCCCTCACCCCATACTCCCGCAGCACCCCCGACAGTATCTCCAAGGGGAACCCGGTCATACGCCTTCTCCAGATCCACAAAACACTGGATGAGCATACTCCCAAGCCCCCTCTAGGATCCTTGCGCGAGTGATAAGCTGGTCCGTTGTTCCATGGCCAGGACGGAATCCGCATTGTTCCTCTTCAATCCGAGGTTCGACTATCGGCCCAACCCTCCTTTCCAACACTTTGGAGTAGACTTTGCCGGGGAGGCCTGTAGTTGGCACATACTCTCTGGTACCCGTTTTTGAAAATAGAAACCACCACCCTCGTCTGCAACTCCTTCGGCACTGTACCCGAATTCCACGCAATGTTGAAGAGACGTGGCATCCAAGACAGCCCCTCCACACCCATTGCTTTCAGCATTTCTGGACGGATCTCATCAAGCCCCAAGGACAAACCATTGACTCAGGGGGCTGAATACTTTTGCAAGCCACACTTTTCAGTTTTTTATTTATAAAAGAAAATTAAAACCACATTTCATTTTCATTCCACTTCACAATGATGTGCCACTTTGTGTTGGTGTATCACATAAAATCCCAATAAAATAAATGTAACGTGACAAAATGAAGAAAATTTCAAGGGGTATAAATACTTTTGCAAGCCACTGTATAAGCACAAATGCATACAGACTCAGATAACAAAATGACAGACAACCGACAATAAACATAAACATTCAAAGTGCATAGTGCATGCTTTAGGATATCCATCTCCTGCTTTGTGAGCATCAAAAATTATTTTTCTCAAGTCTTAACTGATTTGTTTTTGTTTTTGGCATGATGGTGTCTCATGTGACAGCACAAACCCTTGCTGAAGTTTTTATACTGTGTGTAAATTGGAAGATAACCCTCGGTTTTAACTTGATTTTACAAGCTTTGAGCATTACAAAGTTAAAGCACATCATTGCACAGCAGTGGTTTGTGCTATGGCTCAACAAAAAGGTCAGGGGCCGTATTCACAAAACATTTTAAGGCTAAGAGTAGGTCCTAAGGTCCTGATTTAGGAGTAACTCTCAAAAATAAGGGGCGTTTCACTCCTAATTTTAAGACTCCTAACTTTTTAAGATAAGTGTAATTCACAAAGCATTTTAGCGCTAAAACTAGCTCCTAAATCTATGAAAAGCTAGGAGTCCTCGAGAGGACTCCTAAGTCACTAAGAGTAATTCACAGACAACCATTTGATGGTGTTTTGGAGAGATTTAATGCTAGTGAGCTTTATAAAAGGTACCTTAATAGCTGTAAGGGTTTAATGATCTTAGTAAAGCTATATTTAGAAATGATAGACACATTTATATTTATTACATTTATATAAAAAAATACTTAAGTTCCTTTTCCTGCAGTTGCTTTGGGTTTACGATGTGCTGAAAGTTACTGTTGGTGTCACGTTTGGGTTTAATTTGTTACTAGAGTAGGCCTATATGTGGCGCTTCGCAGCATCTCCTCCGTTCCACAGGTCCGCTACTGTATAGTTGCGCGTCTCGCCTTTTTCCTTCCGCGTGCACTTTACGATTTCGCCGGCTGTTTCTTAATTGTGAATTTCCTGGTTTGTCACTGTCTGACTATTGCTGCATAGTCCGCCGTTGAGAGAAATACAGTGAGAGTGCATGGCGTGCAGCTGTTCAATGAGGATATTTTTTACGATTCAAATCATTGTAAAATTTAAAATGAATAGACCTATGTGGCGCTTTTGTAGGTTAATTTTGAACGAATGTGTGGGAAACCCTGCAGTATCTTGGTTTCATGTTAAATCAGTGTCACTTGTCATTAATTGTATATAAAAACTCTTTACTTTAATACAGCGACACGATATGGATATATCTCCCACAGTGTTTCTATCATAAATTCACTC
Source organism: Ammodytes dubius (assembly GCA_026122265.1). Lineage (NCBI taxonomy): Eukaryota > Metazoa > Chordata > Actinopteri > Uranoscopiformes > Ammodytidae > Ammodytes > Ammodytes dubius. The sequence continues at coordinate 77,326 of JAOPFK010000183.1, read as the reverse complement.
TTAGCTCTCATTCCCTCTCAGCCAATCACTGTGGGCATAGAAGGTATGAACATGACATCATCCATAGCAACAGGGTCAACACCGCCCTCTAGTCTTAGCTTAGGAGTTCCTCCCACTCCTTAGTAAAAGTTGGTCTTATCAGCTTTGTGAATAGGTTTTAAGAAATTACTCCTTACTAAGAACTTTTAGTGCTCCTTAGGAGTACTCTTAGCGCTAAGATAAAATGTTTTGTGAATACGGCCCCAGTTCTTCAGGGGGCTAATAATTTTTACCCTGTAAGTTTTAGTTTTTTGTGAAATAATTTTGTTTCTGTGTGCAAAGTAAATGAATGTAATCATCCCAAATAAAAGTAGGATGTTAAAAATTCCTTGCTCAGTTTTACAGCTAAAAAAAATTAAATTAAAAAAGTGAAATTTGGGGGCGCCCTTAGCTCAGTTGGTAGGGCGTCCCCCTCATGGGCCTCGGCCAGCAGCAGAGCCAGGTTCGATTCCAGCCCGCGGTCGTTCTCTGCATGTCACTCCCCTCTTTGCCCCATTTCAACTCTGTCTCTACACTATCAATAAAGCATAAAAATGCCAAAAAAAAAACTTTAAAAAAAAGTGAAATTTTCATAGGGGGGATAATAATTTTTGCCTCATGTCAAATGACATTACTGACAGTACAGTAACAATTTTGTGATTTATCTTTCATTAAACATAGATGTGTAGGGGAGAGTAGCCTAAGTTGTGCATTTTGGAAGTTGCAAAACCCCTTGTTTCTAGAAAACCGTGGAAGAAATTGGAAATGTGACCACATATTTAAGAAGAGCCATCCATTTGACTCATCCTGTAAAGAAGGGAGACACAAGGAATAAGATATAAGCACATTTAAGCTCAAAAAACTGTGTTTTGCCTTTCAAAGTAAAAATTCCATGATCAAGGTTTTTTGATTATTGTGTCTGAACAATTATAGACACGTTTGAAAACATTTGACACATGTTTTAGTGCTTTGGTATGCTACACTTTGAGTCTATATAGTTAGCACGATGTCAGCCCTAAATTGCTGCATCATGCCTATTTTCCAAAATTCTGGGGATGGGGTGATTTGTGCCAAAGGGCCTAGGTGAGTTATAAGTAAGTAAGTAAGTAAGTAAAATGTATTTATAAAAGCACATTTATGACAGTTTGCACTGTCCAAAGTGCTTTACATAGTGCATTCAGTAGGTAAACAATGAAGGTAAAATAACAATATAACCAAAATAAAAGACGTAAAGCCCATACATCCACATAAACACAGATAGTAGTGAAGAGGTAAGATAGTTAATGGGGAGGAAACACCAGGGTGTACATATGGGTTTTGAGCCTTGATTTAAAGGCAGAAATGTAGGGGGAATCACATTTGTCAGGTGGCAGTTGGTTCCACAAGCACGGAGCAACTAGTGCAAAGTACATTTCTGAGAGTTGTGCCAGTGGCATGGCTGTATACGCTGGTCACCAAAAGAAAGTGATTGTCTACAGTAGCTCAGAAGAGAGTGACATCTCAATTCCACTTAACGACACCACTGATGAGAGTTCAGGGGCCGTATTCACAAAACATTTTAAGGCTAAGAGTAGGTCCTAACGTGCTGATTAAGGAGTAACTCTCAAAAATAAGGGGCGTTTCACTCCTAATTTTAGGACTCCTAACTTTTTAAGATAAGTGTAATTCACAAAGCATTTTAGCGCTAAAACTAGCTCCTAAATCTATAAAAAGCTAGGAGTCCTCGAGAGGACTCCTAAGTCACTAAGTCTAAATCACAGACAACCATTTGATGGTGTTTTGGAGAGATTTAATGCTAGTGAGCTCTATAAAAGGTACCTTTAATAGCTGTAAGGGTTTAATGATCTTAGTAAAGCTATATTTAGAAAGTATAGACACATTTATATTTATAATATTTATATAAAAAAATATTTATTAAGTTCCTTTTCCTCCAGTTGCTTTGGGTTTACGATGCACTGAAAGTTACTGTTGGTGTCACGTTTGGGTTTAATTTCCCACTAGAGGCCTATATGTGGCGCTTCCCAGCATCTCCTCCGTTCCACAGGTCCGCTACTGTATAGTTGCGCGTCTCGCCTTTTTCCTTCCTCATGCACTTTACGATTTAGCCGGCTGTTGGTTCTAAATTGTGAATTTCCTGGTTTGTCGCTGTCTGACTATTGCTGCATAGTCCGCCATTGAGAGAAATACAGTGAGAGTGCATGGCGTGCAGCTGTTCAATGAGGATATTTTTTCCAATTCAAATCATTGTAAAATTTAAAATGAATAGACCTATGTGGCGCTATTGTAGGTTAATTGTGAACAAATGTGTGGGAAACCCTGCAGTATCTTGGTTTCATGTTAAATCAGTGTCACTTGTCATTAATTGTATATAAAAACTCTTTACTTTAATACAGCGACACGATATGGATATCTCCCACAGTGTTTCCATCATAAATTCACTCTTAGCTCTCATTCCCTCTCAGCCAATCACTGTGGGCATAGAAGGTATGAACATGACATCATCCATAGCAACAGGGTCAACACCGCCCTCTAGTCTTAGCTAAGGAGTCCCTCCCATTCCTTAGTAAAAGTTAGTCTTATCAGCTTTGTGAATAGGTTTTAAGAAATTACTCCTTACTAAGAACTTTAAGTGCTCCTTAGGAGTACTCTTAGCGCTAAGATAAAATGTTTTGTGAATACGGCCCCAGATGGCCAGAAAGATGATGATGGTGACTTTGTCATTGTGAGCTTTGCAGGCAAAACCACCTAGATCTGCTAGGCCTTGTTTAAGAAAATGTACCTTCAATCTTTGTCAACTATTTACTTTATTTACTTTAAATATACCTTAAATAAGTGATTGTCTAATGGATTTGTCTTGCATTACAGTTTTTGAGATATATATAAATTGGCACAATTCACCCCATCTTATTTTCTCCAAATGCACAAATCACCCCACGTAGTGGGGTGATTTGTGCGACAAGACAACTTGTGGGCAACTTTTTTTCCGAAAGCTATATTTCTTAAACAGTTTATTCCAGATCCAAAGTTTTTATTGCCAGGGATGCACAACATCTTGAAATATATGTACATATTTGAGTTGGAGACATAACTGTCAAGGCCTCACTTTAAAATCACTTTGAGTAAAAAGTTGCACAATTTAGGCCACTCTCCCCTATATTAGGGCTTATTTATGAGGCCAGTTTATTTTATGAATATAACGGCAATGTTCCATTACCAACACATTGGTTAATACGTTTAAGAGTAATAATTGTATTTCTTACAAAACATTTATGCAAAAATTACAGTTTTGGCTTTTATAAAAATTACGGTATTTTTGAGTAATTACCACAATGGATTAAAAGTTCAACAGTAATAAAAATTATTTTTTACAAAAAAAGACCCGTTAAAGATGCAGTTTAGGCTGTTCTCAATATTAAGGTATTTTAATGTAATTAACACAATGGTTAATAAGTTTAACCGTAATACAATTTATTTTTTACAAAACATTTACGCAAAAATTACAGTTTAGGCTCTAATAAATATTACAGTATTTTTCAGTATAATCAACACAATGGTTAATAAGTTTAACAGTAATAAAATGTATTTTTTACAACAACAAAAAAACGCAAAAGATACAGTTTTAGATGTTCTCAATATTACAGGATATTTCCATACTTAAAGCTGGGATATACAGTCTTGTGTGAAAGTTTGTGAACCCCTTGAACCTTTTGGAATTTTATTTATTTTTACCATTATTAATACATTTTTATCAATACCAGTATTTTTTATATGAAATAACAGATGTTTGTTTATCAATTCAACATTTTTCTTTTCCAGAAATCAATTGTTAAAAGACATAAAACAAATTATTTGCCAACTGCTGTATGTGCAAAAGTTTGTGAACCATGAGCTGCATTGCTTAAATCGAGCAGGTTAACACAATCAGGTGGGCCAAATTGATTGATGAAAAGTGGGTGGCACTAGATAAAACAGAGATAAAACCAGGTCAGTTTAGGCTCACCAAAGTGAACCAATACAGGTCAGACATGCTAAAAGGGAAAAAAATCTCTGAGGATCTCAGGAATAGAGTTTTGATGTTGCACATTTGTCTATAGCTATAAATTCATATAAAAAAATTTGAGCTCCATCGGTCCACCGTGAGGCAAATCATCTACAAATGGAGAGCTTTAAGAGTGAATTAACATCTGCCTAGAAGTGGACTTCCTTCAAAAATATCCTCAAGCGCCACAAGAAAAGTGATTTTTCAGGTAAAAGCCAACCCAAACATTACATCTGGAGATTTGCAGACAAATTGACACCACCATTATTCACTTGGGAGAAGGTTCTCTTGGTGGTAGGCAGAGTTGCGTTTTTGCCCAAACATGGCGTTTTTGGTTATGACCAAACAGTTAAATTTTGGACTAATCTGTCCACAGAATAAGACTTCAGGTATCTCCAGGTGCTCTCTGGCAAAGTTGTGACAAGCAGTTTTGTTCTTTTTTGAGAGCAGAGGCTTCTTCAGCAACCCTCCCATTAAAGCCATTTTGACTGAGTTTTCTTCTTATTGTGGAACCATGCACATCTTTCCCAGATGCTGCAAGAGAGGTCTGCAAATCACTAGATGTAATGTTTGGGTTGGCTTTTAACTGAAAAATCACTTTTCTTGTGGTGCTTGTGTATATTTTTTAAGGAAGTCTACTTCTAGGCAGATGTTCAGTCACTCTTAAAGCTCTCCATTTGTAGATGATTTGCCTCACAGTGGACCGAAAGAGCTCAAACTTTTTTTTAAATAATTTATAGCTGTCCCCAGACAAATGTGCAGCATCACAACTCTATTCCTGAGATCCTCTGAGATTTGTTTCCCTTTTAGCATGTCTGACCTGTATGGGTTCACTTTGGTGAGCCTAAACTGACCTGGTTTTATCTCTGTTTTATCTAGTGCCGCCCAATTTCTTCCCTAAAGATCTCTCACTACATTGGTCCATTTCATGACGCAATTTGGCCCATCTGATTGTGTTTACTTGCTCGATTTAATCAATGCAGCTCAGGGTTCACAAACAGTTGTCAAATAATTTGTTTTATGTCTTTTAATGATTGATTTCTGGAAAAGAAAAATGTTGAATTGATAAACAAACATCTGTTATTTCATATAAAAAATACTGGTATTGATAAAAATTAATTAATAATGAAAAAAAAAAAAAAAAATCCAAAAGGTTCAAGGGGTTCACAAACTTTCACACAAGACTGTATGATTTCTGGTTGGTCAAAGTTTACATGAGCTGTACACTTTGACCAATCAGAGCGAGGCTCTGATTCTCTGTTCTTATTGGGACTGTCCATTCACTTTGGCATGACATTGTTGGTGTAGAGCGTGTCAGGGAGGGACCATAGGGGAGGGACCAAAGAGAACAAGTGGAGCGGTTGAGGTATTTGGATTCGAATCTCTATCCCAACTGCCATTTTCTCCCCAAATCATATACCCCAGCTTTAATACGGTGCAAGATTATTTAATAGTAGATTAATGTAATTTTTTTTAACAGCAAAAAATATGAAAAAATCACTGTTTTGGCAACTATATATATTAACTGTATTTCACTGTTACAAAAACTGTTTTCAACTTTATGAACGTTTACGGTCTTTTTCTGTAATGGTTTGACAGTTTTTCACTGTAAAATACAGATAATTTATACATTGTACAGTTTCATTTTCAACAATTCCTCCCTGGTTATTCCCCTTGCCAAGTGTTGACCTCAATATACAGCATGAATTGAAGAATAATTCAAAACATCTTCCAGTCTGTCGCATAGTCCAAAACTATTTTGATCAACATTTCACAAACTCAGTATTCATTTTTACAGATGGCTCCAAAGATCCAGTCAAAGGGAGAGCAGGTGCAGTAGTATTCATCCCAGTGAGTGGTATGCATTAATTAAGAAAAGGGTATCAGACCATGTATCAGTATACACCACAGAGCTGTTGGCAGTGTTATTGGTATTACAGTGGATTGAGGAGAAGGCACAGAGCTGTTGGCAGTGTTATTGGTATTACAGTGGATTGAGGAGAAGGTGATACTCAACACTGTTATTGCTTCTGACAGTTTTTCAGCTCTATTCAGCATTAGCTCAGGCATCATTTAGAATGGATATTATCAGTGCAATACTTCTAATAATGTACAGACTGTTAATGAAGGGCATATTCACAAATTTCGTCTGGGTTCCTGCTCATGTTGGTGTGGAGGGAAATGAGCAAGTGGATATTCTGGCCGAACAAGCACTCAGGATTTCACATGTAGATCTACAGGTTCCTCTGAGCAAAGCTGAAGTGAAATCCTTCATCTGGGGCCGTATTCACAAAACATTTTATCTTAGCGCTAAGAGTACTCCTAAGGAGCACTAAAAGTTCTTAGTAAGGAGTAATTTCTTAAAACCTATTCACAAAGAGGGGCGGGGTTGACCCTGTTGCTATGGATGACGTCATGTTCATACCTTCTATGCCCACAGTGATTGGCTGAAAGGGAATGAGAGCTAAGAGTGAATTTATGATAGAAACACTGTGGGAGATATCCATATCGTGTCGCTGTATTAAAGTTAAGAGTTTTTATATACAATTAATGACAACTGAAAATGATTTAACATGAAACCAAGATACTGCAGGGTTTCCCACACATTCGTTCACTATTAACCTACAATAGCGCCACATAGGTCTATTCATTTTAAAGCTCACATATCATGCACTTTGCTGTCAATTTTATATGGTCAAAGTAGTCCCTAATACTTATTTTTTTAGATGTTTGCTGAAAAACCCGTTCAGATCATTTATTGTAGCAAGCCTCTATACCAGTGGTGTCAAACATACGGCCCGCGGGCCGGATTTAATCTGTGACTTGTAGAGCACACATTTATGAGCATTTTCAAAAAAAAGTAAGTCTCTAGCCCATTCCTGTGAGGAGATATGAATGTTTAAAGAAATAACCAAAATGCTCACTCCAGCCGCTAGGGGGCAGCCCAAAAAAAAAAAAAGCACATTTTAGTAACGTGGGAAATGGTAAATGGCAATCTTGCTTCACCGCTATTAATGTTTCCTCCAGTGCTTTATGGCAAAGTAAAAACCAAAAAAATAAAAAATAAATAAAACAATTTTTATTTTTAGTGCTGAACAATTAATGTACTAGCAAGCGCGATGTGTCCGCGGCTCTGCACGCGCGAAACGAGCAGGAGCATGCTAGTGTAGGCCTACAAGATTTATTTCCTAATTTTCCATGCTGCTTTATTTTTATGTTTTAAATTGGGAAAAACGAATTCCAAAACAACTAATAACCTCTGTATTTAAAAATAAATCAAAACAGTAGAAGTTGCACTTTTATTTAATTTTATTTTGTACTGTCTGCATGTTTGCACAAAATGTGTCCCTGTACATATAGTAAACAAAATTGGACAACTGTAACGTCAGTGCCTGTTGTATTTGTGTATTCAAATAAACAGTTGTTTATTTCATTAGTGCGTATTGGCATCTTTGAGCAAAATACCCCCAAAATTGATAATGTAGGTTACAAATGTAGGCTGAGTGATAAAGCATATTACTGAAAAACAAAGCTAGAGATTTGGAGTTGACATATGTACGTTATTTTGCCATTATTTTACTGGTCCGGCCCACTTGACATCAGAGAGGCTGTATGTGGCCCTCAAACCAAAATGAGTTTGACACCCCTGCTCTATATCCTGATTGTCCTCTGGTCTCAGGATGACCTATATTTGTGCGATCTGGCTGGCCCCTCCCACCTCTCTGCCGGGCTTTCTTTATATGTCCATGGGACTCTCCCACCGTCTCTGCCGTGCTCTCGCGATACTAGAGAGACACTGCGTGACTGCGAACACAGTGTTTACGCGGAGCTAAGCCATACTTTTAACAATTTGACATGACCTGACATGATTAAAACCAGTGAAAACAGTAGCTTCAAAGTTTGATTTCTACATGAATATCTTCACATCCTTTGTCATGTTAAAAACGAGTCATTATTAGACTGCAAGGGGAAAGCTAAGTTAGTGTATTAGGAGCAAAACTTGGTGCTACAACCGAAGCTACATGGGCGCTAACGCTAAAAATAAGACTCAGACGATTTAAACCAGTGAAAACAGTAGCTTCAAAGTGTGATTTCTACAGGAATATCTTCCCATCCTTTGTCATGTTAAAAACGAGTCATTTTCAGACTGCTGTGGGGAATATAAACAGCGTGTCATGAGCAAAAGCTGGTTGCTTGTCCCAAAGCTAATAGCTATACACCAGTCAGGCAAAACTACCAATAAAAACTATTATTTTAGTTTCACCGTTTAAAAAAAAGCACAGGTAGCTTCCTATCCGTTGTGTTATTAAAAACGAGGCATTAATAGACTGCTGTGGTTAAGATAAATTAGTGGAGTATGAACAAAAGCATTCTGTGTTGGGGTATGTAACATTCAGGCTGTACTAAGGGCATCTTGTCGCTTAGCGGGGAAAACAACATGGCTGTCGCTCGGAAAATTTTCCATCGGATCTCGGGGCCGTGGACCAATAAGAAATGGGGGGGTGGGGTTATCATAGACTACTGCACGGTGGACGTTTCTGGGGGGGGAAGCATGGACATATAAAGAAAATATGGGGATGTGGCTGTGCCGACTATTACGTAATAGTCGGCGAGAATTCTGACTTGAGTATATTGGGGGGGAGGGATGGGGGTTTCAGAAAGGGGGAGAGTGAGAAAAGGAGAGATTGTTATTATTTTGATATTTTGGCACACCGTGGCCCCATGGATATGTTAGAACACATTTAAAAAGTGCATTTAGCATAATATGTGACCTTTAAATTTTACAATGATTTGAATCGGAAAACATATCCTCATTGAACAGCTGCACGCCATGCACTCTCACTGTATTTCTCTCAACAGCGGGCTATGCAGCAATAGTCAGACAGCGACCAACCAGGAAATTCACAATTTAGAAACAAAAGCCGGCGAAATCGTAAAGTGCATGCGGAAGGAAAAAGGCGAGACGAGCACCTATCAAGACAGAGATGCTGCGAAATTAAACCCAAACGTGACACCAACAGTAACTTTCAGTGCATCTTCAACCAAAAGCAACTGCAGGAAAAGGAACTTAATAAATATTTGTTTTAATATGAATATAATAAATATAAATGTGTCTATACTTTCTAAATATAGCTTTACTAAGATCATTAAACCCTTACAGCTATTAAGGTACCTTTTGTAAAGCTCATTATCATTAAATCTCTCCAAAATGCAATCAAATGGTTGTCTGTGAATTACTCTTAGTGACTTGCTTTTCATAGATTTAGGAGCTAGTTTTAGCGCTAAAATGCTTTGTGAATTAAACTTATCTTATAAAGTTAGGAGTCCTAAAATTAGGAGTGAAACGCCCCTTATTTTTTAGAGTTAGGCCTACTCCTAAATCAGCACGTTAGGACCAACTCTTAGCCTTAAAATGTTTTGTGAATACGGCCCCTGAATTATTCATTAGCCTACATAAAATAGGCAAGCATCCAAATGGGAAATGCCCACACTGTTACCAGCCAGAAACTGTTGAGCATGTATTAGTTCATTGTAATGAGTACAATGCCCAGAGTGACCACCTTTTTCAGTCAGCAAGGCAAAAAACACCGACTTTTCACTACCAGGGCTTTTGGGGGAAGACCGCAGGCAAGGCGTATCATAGTATTATTAAGTTCCTAAAGAAAATTGATGAAGCAGAAAGAATCTAGGTTTTGTTTGTTTGTTTTATTTTATTTATTTCCTTTTTATTTTAATTATTTATTTATTTTTCCTTTTTGCATTTATCTCTCGTTCACACTCCAGTCCAGTTGGTGGTGGTAATGCACCTACAAGTTGATTTGCCAACCGCTAATAAACCCTAAAGAAGAAGAAGGGGAAGTACTTCCGGGCTAAGTGTAATTCAATCGCTCAGGATCGGATCGCTTGGAAGCGAACAATGTTATCTGCAAATATCCTTCGTAGATTACGACCCTGTATTGTTTCTCAGTCGTTCAGTAACTTTGACAGGACGGCTGTGAGACATGGAACCAAGGTCACCGCGTCGTTCTTCACTATTGCAAAGAGTGTAAAGCAGCCGCATGCCGTCAGAAGGTCGCTACTCAACACCAAGGTAGTTCACTAACAACTCACATTGTGTCTTCCTCAAAAAGGCCTACATTGTGCAGTCAGTAAGCTAATAATTAACTGGGACATGTCTGCATTATTCAGGAAAACTAGTTCAGCAGGGCTCAGTTAGCAGTAGCCGCTAAGATCATATTCGATCATATTCGAGGGGCCGTATTCACAAAACATTTTAAGGCTAAAGAGTAGGTCCTAACGTGCTGATTTAGGAGTATTGGCAACATTTCAAGTTGTAATATGTAAACGAGAAATAACATTGTTAGCAGAGATGGTTCGTTCAACGATCCTGGCGCCAGGCCGAATATAATAAATGTACAAATAACACACAGTTGGGCATCATTGCTGTTTGACTGGAACTGCAGTCGTTTATCAAACAAGTGCCCCGAGTAACACCTGACAGCAGCCCGCAGATCGAGGAGGAGCTTAAATTTTGCTTAAATGTGGGCAGGGCTTAACGTTTAACGTTTAACCCTGCTCGAAGAATGTGCGATGCGCGTAACCCGTGACTGTAGGTTGTGAACCAGCGGGGAGTTCTGAATGAATTGCTGCCGACCCAGAGTCACTGTTGGCGGGTCTGGGTTGAGGCCGTAGGCCCTAAATTTTTAACCAAATAGTAGCCTATTTATGTGTGTGAGATTGGGTGTGTGTCTCCCTTTTCTAACCTCTCCCTGTCACCTTACCCTAACCCTAACCACTGAGCTGTGATGCCTGAACATAATCGCCAATTTCAGGAAAACATAGGGCTGTGGTGGGACCAACAGGCTGTGGGAACATATTGATGGCGGGGCTGGGTTGGGTTGAGGCGTAATGCCGGGAGCCGGAGGTTGTGAAACAGCGGGGCTTTCTGGATGAAGTGTGGCCGACCAAGAGTCACTGTTAGCGGCGTGGGTTGAGGTTTACGGCCGGGAGCCTGAGGTTGTGAAACAGAGGGGCATTCTGGATTAAGTTTGGCCGACCAAGAGTCACTCTTAGCGGCGCTGGGTTCAGGCACACGGACGGGGGCCGGCCTGGAAGTGGCGAATGAGCTGGCGTTATGGATGTGGCTGAGTTAGAGTGGGTGAAAGTGGGTCTGGGGATCCTCACAGTGTCCCCTTGAAAAACATACATTTTTAACTATGAAATTAGCATATATTAGGCTATATAGTAATATTAAACCTATATAATATGTAGGCCTATCAAATATAATAGTATCGTTATATTCAACACAACAATGTGCTGCCGGATCTGCGCCACCAGATGGCGCCCCCGAGCGAGTTAAACGTTTAACATGCCCATTTAAGGGCATTTAAGCAAAATAAATTTAAGCTCCTCCTCGATCTGCGAGCTGCAGCCAGGGGCACTTGAGTGCCCCTGGCTGCAGCCATGGACATATAAAGAAATGGACACCGTATTGAAACATGGCGCCCATTCATTCCTATGAAAGCTGCTCATTGGCGCTGGGAAGCCACAAGGAAGTGATATGCGGAAATTCATGCGGTCCATGGTTCATGGAGATAGGTCCATGAGCATGACGTAGCGACATTATGGACCTATCAAGAAAGAGGGCGGCAAGTGCAGGGTTCGACATAACGTATAGCCCGATGGCCCGGGGCCAGTAAAATCATATGCAGGGCAAGTTGATTGGCCAGTCACTGGCCCGCCCGGGCCAGTGACTGGCCAATCACAGTTCAGTATCAATCTTTTTGTAGACTACATCATGGTTCATTGAAATGCGCTTTGAGAGTCGTAATGAAAGCAGTGTTTATTTAAGACTCAATATAATAAACCTAATATGAAATATAAAATATATTTTTTAATGAAAGGCCAGTGGACAAACGATGCGTGGGCGTTTTGACAGGGCAACAAGCGGGTGCACTCTCGCTCCGTTGGCAGAGCTGCCTACCGTCCGCCTGCGAGTCGACAAATCAATCGACTTACTTTGCCCCCTTTTTTTCTTCCCACGGCAGAGGTTGAGGTGCAGAAAATGATAACTGCGCTTTTCCTTTAGCTGCCGCCGTAATGTTACAGTAGGCATGCAAGCCCCAACGGTAATACAAATGAGAGACGTTATTTAAACGCTGTGAATGCGTCTCCGGTGATTGTGTCGGTTGTAGACAGAAACGAACGAAGGGACTCCGCTCACTGTACTGTTCCTATAGTCGCGCAGTTAGGCACTGTGTTTTCAGGCTCGAGACATTCAATCAGATCGCGGAAGTCTTTCCCATCGATATCGCTAACGGGGGGAATATCCCCGGTTATTATTTTAGCCACAAACCACAGTTCTTCTGCGCGGCGGCTCACTGGCGAGATCACACGATGAAAAGCGTTTAACTTACGCTGCATATTTTGCACTGCATTGTTTTTTTATCAATAGTTTGAAAAAATGGTCCCACACCGGACTCTTATGTGAAGCTGACACTTTATGGAGAAGTGACGCTCCTGCAGCGCGCTCTCCCATTAAAAAAACGGCATAACCCACTGATTTTCGGATTTCTATTCTATTTTTAAAGTCAACTTGAGCGTAAGTGGAAAACAGGTCATTCGGTCGACACATTCACATCCCTAATGCATATAGAGAAAGTAATAAAAACAGCCACACCACAAAGAATGATCAGACCTTCATGTCATTTTTTTTTTTATATTTGAACATGACTTCTGCAGGTGAACTATCCATTAAACTGCCCAAATTCAAGAATAAAAACAATCATCAAACTACTGGACTTTAAAATACTGGCCCACTCTTTCAACATACTTTCAATTGTAGGCTTCAAATTCAATATGTTTGCCTGGTTTTATATTATGTGTATGAGCAATATCAACATTTCATATAATTAACTAAAAGAAAAATAACCAAATCTAAAGGGAATATCTATAGGCTACTGTTACAGTATAGATATTCCCTTTAGATTTGGTTATTTTTCTAATACAGGTATTATAGTTATTGACACTAAATTATGAAGAAAAAAAAGTGTGTGCAGGGCCAGTGAAAATATACAAGGGGCCAGTAAAACTCGGATCCACTGGCCCGACGGGCCAGTAGGAAAAAAAAGTTATGTTGAACCCTGAAGTGTAGCCATGACGTAGCGGACTGGTAGCGGATGTAGAATCATTCTCGTTCTGTAGCACCCGTAGCATCTAGCATTGTAAGAAAAAGGTTTTAGCGAGCACAGCTGTATTGCTAGAGGTGATAGTGAGGCTGGATGAGCAACTAGTTTTTGAACATAATCCCGTAATACAATTTTTTTTATATTAGTCGTGTTCAAATAATTGTTATATTTGCTTTTTATTGACAATGTATAAATAAATCATGGACAGTATTATAGATGAGTTAAGGGTCATACTGAAAGTGGAGGCTATAATTCAAATATTATTTGAGTTGGAACATTTGTAATTTTTTGTTTCTAAACCTACAATAACTGCAAACAAGACATGTTTTATGCAAACAGAAATCATGTAAAGAACTTTAACAGCACTTATTTTTATTTGTTTTACCTTATTCCTTTTACAACAGCAATTCTTTAAAACTTATTTCTGCAAAAAAAAATTAGGCCTACAACAATCTGTTTTAAAGTTAAAGGCTATTATTTTAATGTGTGTATGAGTGATTTGATTCAAAATCTCAAAATTTGGCTCAGGACAGGCTGTTTTGAACACTTTTCCAGTAGCTTACTTTTAAGCTTCATCTGCCTCATGGTATGTGAAGTCGGACACCTCTGGGCCATTTATTGAGATCTGTGCAGGCTGTAGAGATGTTCCTCTGATAACTGTTGCTGATGTTTGTGTTGACCTGCACATAACTGGTAGTAGGCTACTAGCAGCAGAGCTAACGTTAGCATCCTCGCTACTAGATTCACGTTGGGTGCATAATGCATTTAAAAAACGCGGATATTTTCGCTGCTTTTCAGACGGTCGGGGTAGACTTCACTCCATTTATAATGTACTACTCGTTGGCTTTTGGACTTTCTGTCACACCAACCTACTGCGTGTAGTTGTCTTCTCTACCTCTCTAACTGGGTGTGTGTGCTCACCGGTGTTGTGCCGAGTCTACGTGTGTATGTGTGTGTATCGGCGGTGGAGCCCCGCCCCCCCTTCACCAAACGGAGCAGAGAGGAGAGGAGAGATGCAACGTAGCAGACACTACGCGCACAAAAATTAGCGTTAATGTAATAATTAGCACCAGATAAATATGAAAATAGACCATAGATAGATTACGTGTATTTGGCGATTCAAAAAAATAAAATAAAAAATATGACACACGGAAGGGGGTTCACCCCGACGGCGAACAGCCATCGGCCCTGGCGGGAACCATCTCCCCTGAGCCGAACAGGAGGTGGAATAAGAGATTAACGGCGATATTTTTTTCTATCGCCGATAAGAGTCTGGCGTTAACGCAGCACGTTAAAGCCGATAACGGCCCAGCCACCACTAATATATATATATATATATATATATATATATATATATATATATATATATACACACACACACACACACTCAACATGCCCATCATTTTGGTTGCAAAATTAAATGCTGCTGCCTTCAAGCTGCAATTATCAATAAAAAATGTTTTAACATGATTTGCCTATAAAGAATAGAGGATTATATATGGACAGCTACATCTGTTTCTGTGTCCCCGTCCCCTCTGGGAAAATGCATTTTACATGTTTACAATTAAATGGAAATGGCAAATGTCGTGGAACTGAAAAAACAGCTTGTCTAGTGTTCGGGTGAGAGTTGGCAAAAATACCAGATGACACAATGTTAAGAGTATAATAAAAGATAGTTTAATTGTTTGCAAACAAGGATCAGCAACTACGACTCATAGGGAGAGAGCAGAAAACTGACTGAGCAATGATCAATCTCCTCAGTCATATATATTGTTCATTATCTTACAGACACAGTTCTCCGGAGCCATCTCAGTCCAAACATACATTCCCGTACGCAGTTTGAGTATCTCAGAACATATCTCAGTACATAACAACCTTCACCTTAAGGTCAGAACCTTCACCATAAGGTCAGGTCAGAACTTTTGTTGATTAACTTATGTTTATCTAGAGTCAAGATGGCCTTAGTCTACACATTGTTTATTATGACTGTAATAAACAATTCCACAACACTAACTATATATTACTTAATATAACTATATTATCCTTGTATAGCCTTTATGAATATACCAGCCAGCCAGATTTTTACCAGTCAGAAAAATTAAATAGCTTTTTACTGAGCCTATAGCATTTTGCTATTATTAACTTTTAGCATGTCCTCTTGGTATCATTGGAGATTCTCAATCAATAGTATAGTGATGTGAATATGTTGCAAAATGCAGATAATAGCCTATATTATCCTATTCAGTGAATTTTTATTGGGCATCAACCTGGGCTCACTCGCATTTTATTGAAAAGATAGACTGAAAGCATAAAGGGCGGGCGAGTAAAAAAAACGTGCGCTGTTGACAGACAATAGCCTGTGGACTAGCCTACAGCAAAAGCAGCTGCGAGCTCATGTTGCTGCTCACTGCGGCAGAGGCTCCAAGACGTCCTTCGTAGTGAGCATACATAGAAAATTAATGGCTGACATAATGATCACACACATCATGTTTATTATGAGCCCTCAGGGATAAGTATTGCAAACTTCAAACTATGTGCTATTAATTCACTGAGTACAACATCCACACTCAGACATTGCTATTGACTGATGCGCTTCGGGGGCAGCAGGGCTGTTCAGCGCTTCAGGGCTGTCTTCCTGTCTGTTTCAAGTTACGTCTATAGACTGTATAAAAGTTATGCCAGTTAAAAAAAAGCGTCAGAAAAAAGAAAACATCGATGCTGGGCATGGAGGGGTCAATTTAGGGATGACGGGCCGTCATGGCTGGAATACACTGTGGGAAACCCTGTGAGTGATGTCTTGGTTATTTAAATGGCATAGCTAAGAAGTTCTCTTATTATGATGTTGTCTACCAAACTAGTGCATTGCCCGTAGGAAGCAGGTCTGCTGTGTGTGTCCCGCTCGTCACTCATTTCAAGCTTTGGTCGAAGCTGTGTGTGTCCCGCTCGTCACTCATTTCAAGCTTTGGTTGCAGCCAATCAAACCAGAGGGAGGCGGGGTTTAGCCGGAGAGTCTACTTCATGCCCGTCGTTACTGTGGCCTTCAGTGTGCCCATGTATTCGCCGCCAGCGTGATATAAATATGATATCTTCTACATATTTAGTCCAAAACTTCATAATCAATCAAGGATGCACACCTTTGTGCCGTGCGCAAGCCATATCCAGTAGCTCAGGCCGATCTGACTAACAGTGAGAGAGATATGCGAGTCACACACAGACAGACAGACGTTTCTTGCTTTATAGATAGATAGATAGATAGATAGATAGATAGATAGATAGATAGATAGGTAGGTAGATAGATAGATGAACACATTGCAGGGCATTACAACGGACAAGAGCCTACAACAGAATAACTAATCCACGTGCTTTGTGTGTTTGTGTTTGTGTTTCCTTTTGAATAGTTGCAGTGGTTCTGTCCTTCAACCCGCTGTCTCACAGCGGAGACCCACTCCACAGACCAGAGCCTCATTTATACTGGCAGCCTGGGCACTGCTGTTAGAGGTGAGCTACATCCCACAGAAAAACACCAGCTTATCGTTGTCTTTCTATTCCGATATTAGTTGTAATTAAGTCACAGTTCAGTAGTAGAATTACTGCTTTGATTGCTTGTCCATCTTACTACCAGGGGCCGTATTCACAATACATCTTAGGGCTAAGAGTAGGTCCTAACTTGCTGATTTAGGAGTACCTCTTAAAAGTAAGGGATGTTTCACTTCTAATTTTAGGACTCCTAGCTTTTTAAGATAAGTGTAATTCACAAAGCATTTTAGCGCTAAAACTAGCTCCTCAATCTATGAAAAGCTATGTGTCCTCAAGAGGACTCCTAAATCACCAAGAGAAAATCACAGACAACCATTTGATGGTGTTTTGGAGAGATTGAATGATAAGCAGCGTTTCCACCACAGGAACTAGTTTCCAGAACTAGAAACATTTGCAGGAACTACACGTGTTTCCACCACAGGGCTAGGGTCTAAACGCTAGTTCCTGGAACCTTTCTTACCCCAGAAAAAGATCCTGCTCGGGGGTAGGACTTTACAAAAGTTCAGGAACCTTTGGGGCAGGGCTGCAGTGCTGAAGATGTCTGATTGGTGGAGTTGCCTGCTTGCAGCTTTTCACCCGCCATGTTCAAATCTCCGCTTAGCGAGCGTCTCATTTCCTGGTTTGAATTGAATCGTTTTGGGATTGTGCACGATGTAATAAAAAGCAAACGGCAACAGCACAACATGATCGTCTCCGTACTATTGCCCGGCGAATGTGTAAAGATTATAGCAGCTGTTTGTACAGTCTATGGAGCAGACGCACAGCGCGCTCGTCAGAGATGCAGCACTTCAGCTCAGTAGTTTCACATTTTATTTTTATTCTTCTTTTTTTACTGTCAGATGGTCGCTGTTCTCCGCTAAAATATACAGAGGAAAATCTGTCCACTGCCCGTGTTAACAGACCAGAGCAGCCACACCGGCACCTCACCGGCACCACTAATCATCTCACCAGTCTCCCGTTTATTTATTTTTCACCAGACGATTGCATGTCTGCTAAAATAGAGAGAAATAATCTGTTGATTCTGATTCACTGATTCTGTAGAAACTCAACATTTATTAAATGTAGCCTGTTATAAAATGATACAATGTACAGCGCAGATACTTTTACTGCTTCTCCATACGGCATCGGCCTGATATGCATAACCTCCCCTGGACTTCAGACCACGGTGGAAACACACACAGCCACACGGCCCAGGAACTAAAGGTGGTCGAGGAGTTCTTGAAACTCAAAACTCCAGGGGCCTCATTTATCAACCGTACTTATGCACAAATCTGTCCGTAAGAATGGCGTAAGAACATTGCCACGCAAAGTATGGAATTTACCAAAATGTACTTAGACCTAGTAATGTGTGTAACTTTAAGCACAGCTCTGACCATGCTTACGAACAGAATCTAGTGGTAGAATACCGATATTACAATCGCAAAGCATTTAAGAGTGTTAACGTCTGCATTAACACTAGAACTGCCAGCGTTCTCTTTATACCTATAATCACATTCGCCACGCGGGTCAAATCTACCCGTCCATTTCTAGTATAATATATATAAAGTCATACATTTGTTTGTTAAATCATCATCTGTGGTCTTGATCTTGTTTAATAATCTAAGTTTCTTTGAGAACACTGATCACGTTTCGTGGCGACTTGGTAATGAAACTGAAAGTAGATATAATATTGCCAATATATCAATGAAAACAGACGGTCAAAACAGCGTCCAAATGAGCTAAAATCCTAAATACAATAAATAGTTACATGGCACACTTATTTTTAGGTAAGCTCTAATTGATTATTCTTTAATTTTGTCACACGTTGACATGTTTTGAGGCGGAGGATCCCTCCGACGCTCTCTGTCCATCTCATCTGACAGCACTCACCTGTCAGTTGAGCTGGACGAGCCGCAGTGACTCGCCAGACTCGCATCACTCATTTCACTTAGTAACTCTAATGTTGTTAGGAATTCATCTTCATCTCTTATTTATTATGAATGAATGCATGTATAGTTGTCAGATCGCGGACCCCAAACAATGCCGTTGCCTAACAACTTGCTCGAAAATATCACATTTTCCCACGCAGCAAGCTTTTTTTTGTTTGTAATGCCTCCTGCACTTAGTGAGCCAACAAAATATGTTTTGCTTTGATTCAACCTTGTTTACGGGTTTCCATTTCTGTGTTGGAGAAGGTTCTTTTCGTTGCCCTCTTTGCCATTTAGCGGAGAGACACATTCACGTGGTTGATAAAGGGATGTATTGTGACCATATATGGTTAATTGGAGGCGTTTCTGAATGCAAATGGTCCGAGCGTGAACGAGCATCGTATTTAAGAACATGTGGGATTTATCAAGATTAATGACTTACTGGTGTGCGTACGATAGGCCTGCGCACGTTAGATAAATACAGGTTTTTTTTTTTTGTACTCAAGCACATACAAAATATAATTCGTAAGAGTGAATTTAGAACCTTTTCTACGCACTGTTGATAAATGAGGCCCCAGGTTGTTTTGGTGGAAATGCGGCGTGAGCTTTGAAAAGATACCTTAATAACTGTGAGGTTTTAATGATCATAGTAAAGCTGTATTTAGAAAGTATAGATACATTTATATTATTTTTTATCAAATGATTCAAATATTTAATCACATTAATGTCATAGTCAAACTCGCAATTAATCGCAATATATCACACATTTTTATCTTTTCTTAATGTCCCTTGATTTCTTTTGGTCCCATTATTTTTTTTTTCTCATTTTGATGCTCTTCAGTGTTTCCCCCAGGGAATGTCTAGTCAAGGTGGTTGCTGCCCAGGGGTACAGGAGGTGAACATTTTGGGGGTAATTTGCTCAAAGATGCCAATACGCACTAAAGATTCCCCACTTTCACACAGCAGCGGCGCGCCACCGCTGCTATATTTTCTCCGCCGCTGCTATTAAAATCCTCCTCCTCCTCATTATTATACTTTTTTCTTTTTTTGGTACGTAGCTCATTTTAGAAACGGGGCAATGCCTAACATAAACGCTGTCCATGCGTCGGGGTGAATGTAACTTACTCGGCGGAAAACAGAAACTAACGGAGGGGAGCGGCTCACTGTAGAGTCCCTTTAGTCGCGCTGCCAGTTTTCCGTCAGGGCTCTGTGTATCCGGGCTCGAGACATACAAACAGATCGCGGAACATTCACTAACGAAACAGTTAGTGGCTGAGCGAAGAATGTGGACTACTGTAGGCTACTGGTGCAAATTCCACAGCTAATTACTTGTGTTACAGTTTAGGACAATATGTATTAATTTATATTTGGCTGCTCCACCAGTCCAGGCAGGACAGGATAGTTAAGTTTCAGTTTCATTTTTCATCTCCGCGTCGGACAGCTGTTCGCTCAGCTGATGGGCTCGAGCCTCACGGAGCAGACAGCGGGAGTCAGTCTAAAGTCAGCGATGATCACTCTCACAAATCAAAAAGCTAAATTATAAAATAAAGCTATCTCTTCCTCCCTCTATCTGTCTGTATAGGGCCTATATTTCTCTCTCCACTGCACACTTAGTCACTACCACTAGTTTTAAGGAAGCAGAAGGAGGATTATACCCTCATTTTGCACTTTATTATTTTTAAATATTAGAAGATTGCAGGCAAGTGAAATACCACCAGCCACTACATTCTCAATGATAGAGACGAATAATTACCTTTTTTTTTTTTACAGTTTAAATCAAATTTTTGAACAATACGGGAGAATACATATTTGAAAGCAATACAGAATGCATGATATTACTGCATTGTATTCTATTCTATTTTTGTCACCAGGAACCTAAATGTTGTCAATTAGCCTACTTTAAATACATTTGGTGCATACAAATTCACCAGAATGCAGGAAATGAAGTGTTGAATGCTCAAATTTATGGGGGGACACCCCCAGAACCCCACATTAAAATGTGTCCCAAACCAAGGTTTAATCACAACCTACACCCTTGAAATTCATGAATTGTTTTGTTTCATTTGTGTCTATAGGCCTTTGTATAAGGATACTTTCTAATTTTTATCACATTATTTTAAATTAAAGTCTTAGGTCCTGCTTATCAATTGCTCATAATAACCATAGGGCTGGCCCGAATTATTCGAATATTCGAATATTCGTTCGGAAAATTAGTATTCGGAGCTTAAATTAGTATTCGGAGCTTCGTTTTTTTTTTTTTTTTTTTTTTATAATTTTTTTTTTTCAAAAAAATGTTTTGCAAGAAGCTAGTACTGCAATATAATGTCATCAAATAATTTTATATTAGGATATAAAAGTTAGTAATATTGTAGTAGTAGTAGTAGTATTGCTCATTTAGGAGGATATTACATCACTAAGTGTCATAGCTCATCCATTACTTCACCTCCGAGCACGTAAATCTTCAACAAAATATGCAGATACTGTCAAAATCGGTTCCAGGGAGTATATAGGGATTATTAACGTTTATAAAAAAAAAAAAAAAAAAAAAATCTTTTTAATTTTTTTTTTTTTTTTATGTATTTTTTTTCTGGAACGAATATTCGAATATTCGCTCGGAAAAACCAACGAATATTCGAAGCCTGAAAAATGGTATTCGGGCCAGCCCTAAATAACCAGTAGGCCTACTTCTGTGTTGGACATTACTGAACCTCTTCCCATTTATAGCACCCAATGTCCCTGTCTAGTTCCATGACCCCCCCCCCCCCCAATTTACTGAGGGGTCAGGTGTTTGTCACCTTTTTCACCTCTTATGAGTTTGCAGGTCTGGTATAGGCATTAGGCAAGAACTGTAAATAAATGCAAATCATTTTCTGCGTTGTGGCATTTTGTGTTTAAATATTAATTTCTATACAAAAATGTAAAAATCTGTAAGTAAAGACACAAAAGGCAAAGTTGCAACACCAATAATCCCATATATCTGAATAGTAATTGGTGCATATTCTCCTCTAAAAGTGCACTAGATCAATGCATTCAAATGTAAAGGGTACAAAAAAAAATTGGCCGGGGGGGCATGCCCCCGGACCCCCCACGCCACCGCTGCTGAAAAAAATCCTGCGGGAAACACTGAGATATAAACAACTGTTTATTTGAATACAAAATTACAGCAGACACTAGTTGTGCAATTTTGTTGTGCAAACATGCGGACAGTACAAAATAGTATTATGTAGACAAACAGAATACAAATAATGGACCATACACTTAACATGCACATCAATGTGCAAATTCAACTTTTTACAGTTCCTTTTTGGATGGGGGTTTTGTGCGATTATTGTGGACAATAGGCCTACTGTGATGCGATAGCCTATAATTAATTAATGGCTATTATAAGCCTGCTTGCTTGATTTATTTTAAATACAGAGGTTATTTGTCGTTTTGGAACATGCATTTCCCAATTTAAAACATAAATTAAGCAGCATTAAAAAAAATCAGAAAATAAATCTTGAAGGCCTACTCTAGCATGCTGTTTTAAAAATGACTTAATAGTTGAATTGTTGAAATAATAAATACAATGTGTTTTCCCCTTGAAAATAACTAAATGCATTTCTCCAAAGGTCAAAGACAGTAACAGTGTGGAACTTCTGTAAACTAACTGAAACATGCCTTGGCCATCACTCTCATGCATCTATCAGACTTTTCTTTGTGCTGTCTCTGCTGTTTAATACAGATAGGTTGTGTTGCCACAGTGATGTGGAGTCTTAAACTTCATGGTTCCCGCAGGTCCTTAAAAAGTCTTAAAATAAATTTTGTTCAATTAAGGTCATAAATTGTCTTAAATTTACTGTGAATTAGGGGGGAAATTGTCGTGCACAATTATTTATGGCAGGCAAATAGCCTACCATAAATCACCTAATACTGTGTCTTTGATTACGGCATCTTCAGGAGTTTTACGTTACGTTAACAGATAGCTAGCAAGTGAAGGTGCACTGAACGCAGCACTGCTCTATGGAGATATTTAGGATTCAGGTACACGGACATCAAACGGAAGGAAGTGCTGTGCAAAACTTGCAAAGTTAAAGACTACATTACCCTGGCAACACAGCCAATCTATGAACACCTGAGACAGCGCAGAGAAAAGCCTGATGAATGCATCAATGCATGACACCAGCTGTCGTAAAGCTGTTTTCTAGCGCGTCCCGGCCGTGCGAGTGTCAAATGATTAGGACGCAATATAGTGCATGTCCGTGTGCTGGAAGTGTGAGGGCACGGACTCTTTTCGGTGGTTAGTTACACTGCATCAACTAATGCCAGTCAGTGCCAGACACACCACCTGATTGCAATGAGTTGATGCAGTGTCACCTAACTACTCTCACGGAGCTGAAAGATTCCGTGTCCTCACAGAAAGCGAATGAACGAATGGATCACGATGAGGTAATGTGTTTATGTTGTTGTAAATAATGACTATTTCAGATGAATAATGGTCATCTGATGATGGTGAAGCAAAGTAAACTTTGTTTTAGTACCGCTCATTCATTTAGGAGTAAACATTGCAGTCTAGTTCACTCCCGTGAAATTGTGTACATGTTGCTTGGCAACACGCTCCTCCTGCCCGTCTATCACTCTCCCTTTTAGCTTTTCTTCATTGCATTTTCTTTTTTTTTCTTTGATTTTTCAGCCCCGTTATTATCAGTCATTATGACGACAAATAACTGTCTCAAATAAGGCTCCCGCTCCCCTTCCCTCACCTGGAGGGATAGGCTTCTCAAATCGCGTTGCTGCGCTACACTGAAATCTGCGACCAATACGAATATGTGACCATAGAGCCTGCATGCGCAAACCGAAAATCGGACTGGGTGTGCGACCAGACCAAATGCAGTAATAAAAACTATATAAAAACGTCTTTCTTTGCACTGATGGTCTCGTTTGCTGTTAAAGGTAATTTATGACTATCAGAGGAAACATGAGGCTGTTTTAAAGATATTTAAATGTTACTCATAGTGGCTTTAAATAACCATTATTGATCTATGATAGGGTATCGCATCGCAGTATTGTCTACAATAACCCCCCCCCCCCCCCCCCCCCCCCTCAACCACCACCTATTATGCTTTTTGAACTTTTATGACCTATAAAAGTTGTTATTATGAGTTATAGTCATGTTTAACCATACTAAAGTGTCAAATAAGGACTCGCATGCATTTAGACGTATTCCCTGCTGACCGTCTGGGGTGGCTGTGCAGAGCGCTAAACACTAGGGCAGCCGGTCATGATTCACTTGTTCAAATTTCCGGGATTTATCTACGTAGATCAATTCGGATTTTCCATCTATGGTAATGCTGCAACGTGCTCAGGCATGCTCCTGCCATGCCCCCACCTGCCTGCTCAAATCTGCCCGCGCGCCGCTGAAAGTGTTCTGGAAGGTAACCAATCACAAAGGAGTGGGGTTGGCAGGAGGGGGGCGAGGGGGCGGAGAAGGACGAAGCCGAGTGTTGACAGAGAATGCTGAAATCGCCCAGATGAGAGGAAGCATTTCCCGAAAATCTACATAGTTTTTTGTGCTGTGATTTGTGTCAGGTTGCTCTATAGGAGTCATTTATGAGAAATTAAGACCAGAAAAGTAGTATAATGGGTCGTTAACTAAGACATTTCCTGTGGGAAACACTGCATTATTATAACCTCAATGACAGCCACACATATCTCAACCTGCAGACTGTACTCTCCTGTACTGTATTGTAAGTGATACAATGACCTCATGCTTATGGGATTGCATGCATTTAAAACCTGATACATGCCTGCTGATAGCAGATAATGTAAAAGTTGTTGTATAGAAGTAACCTGTGTTCTCTTGTCTTGTGTTCAGGGGTAAAGCTGTTCTCTTACAGCACCAGTGGAGCCAGCCTCTTCCTCATGCCCACCATCCTCATGACCTCTGGAGTCCAGAGCCTGGTCATGCAGGCTGCTTTCTGTGGGATCATTGGCTTCTTCACATTCTTAACCCCTGTGCTGCTCCACTTTGTCACCAAGGGCTACGTGGTCCGCTTATACCACCAGCCACACACCGACAGCTACACTGCCATCACATACAGCGTCTTCCTCACTGAGAAAAAGACTGTGTTCACCCAGGGGCAGGTCAGGATCCCAGCCGTCAGCAAGATGTTCACAACCTTCTACGCCAACAAGCTGGGTCTGTTGGTAAACCCTGACCTGTTCCCTATCCCACAGGACTACAACCATCTCATGGGCTATGACAAGCCCTTTAGCTTTGACACAGACAATATGAACACACCTGATAAGAGCTAAAGGTCTAACTGCAAACCCATTTAAGGAAGTGTGTTAGTATATGAATTATATCCAAAGCCCCAAACTGGGGACACTCTGTTTGTACCTGCTGTTATTTCCATGCAAGGCAACCAAAATAATTTTTCAACCAGATTTACAATTAGATTGTTTTAGGCCAATGTTTAGATGAATTCTTTATGTTATAATTTATGATTAGGACTGTCAAATGATTAAAAATTCAAATCAGATTAATCACAGGGTAGCTGTGGATTAATCATGATTAATCGCCATTTGCAATGTGCCCAAAAGTATTTTTGTAAGTCTTTGTTGTATATTGTTGTAGGTACGGAAAGATGAATGACAGAAGGTGGATATATACTTTTAACATTTGTTTTTTTAATCATAGCAAATCCAAATGATCTGTTAAAATCAAACTATAACATACCACAACAAACTTTAATTTATCTCCTTGCTATGCCAAATAAATAGAACTGAATTTATTGGATAAATCTGTGTGTTTTCATATCTGTGCATGACATTAAATGAAATCATCTCCGTTCAAGTTTTGCATTCCTGCATACAACTTGAGTTCTTCAGCAGTCTGCGGTGTGTGTGTGTGTGTGTGTTTGCACGCACGCCCATGTTCTGGGAGACAGAACATGTTCATTTGTGCCAGAAAGCCGACGTTATGTTGCATTAATCATACACACCTCTGAAAACTGCAGATGTGTGTGTCCTCCCGTCCTCTGAACAAAGCAGACACGTGCTCACTAGAAGAACAACTATTGCAGAGCGGGCAGGATATATTGGGCCGGTCATTCTGCGCATGCTTTAAAAGATTGATGCCTTAATTCATTAAATCAATCCCCCTGTGTTAACTCTTTAATTTGACAGCCCTACTTGTTATACTTGTCTGCTTTTGTTGGTCTCAGTAACTGTGACATGACCACAAGCTGCAAAAGTGCGTTAAAATTCTGACCATCGGGGCGGAAATATTATTTTTATTTTCCAAACCACAAAACTCATACTGCTGCCTCCGTAGGTTTGGATATCATTTGTTTATTTACTAGTGCTGCTTTAAACATTGTTTTCATTATCTTCATGTACAAACCGTGTCCTCTTTCCCACCCAATCATCTTTGCTAGTGTCCTGCAAGTTTACATATTGTTCAGAATAAATCAGAAATAAAAGACAATTGGAAAATGTGATAAAACATAAAAAATCTTATTAAAACAAACAAATTCATGAAGTGCAAAGTCGTAGGACAGGTTGTAATTAAACTTTGGGTGCGGACATATTATAAGTGGGGGTCTGGTGGTCCCCCCCAGAAAATTTTGAGCATTAAACACTTAATTTCCTGCATTCTGGTGAATTTTTATGAAGCAATGTGTGCCTTTTCTGCATTCATTTTTATGTAAAGTAAAAGAGAACATTCACGGTTTCGCTGACACAAATTTAATTGAATAGCCTACAATGCATGTGTAGTGCTTTCAAATATCTCCTGTAGCCTATTGTTAAAACATTTGGTTAAACTGTAATAAAGGTAATTATTCTATATCATGTCTACTATTGAGGGTTGAGTGGCTGGTGGTATTTTCCTTGCAGCATTAGGCTTTATTCAAAGAAGAAAAAAATTAGGGAACAGTTCAACACCAATGCAAACTACTAAGCTAAAATAAAACATCTGGGTTACTTGGTCCCTCCTCTTAGGCTACCTTGATTTGTGTTATGAAAAGTGCTATAAATGTGCAATACATAGGCTACAGTTCATTACACAGAAGAATAAAAGCATTTTATTGGCGGATGAGCCATTTGTTACTTAGCAAACCTAATTTTCAAACTAAATTACCAAAAACAATATACAAAACGATCCAAAGATCTTCTGAATTTACTTGAGTGAGATTGAAGGGTTAATATGTTTGATGCATGCGTGCTCACCGGTGGGCGGGGACACAATTCTTATTAGCGGTAACTTGGCACGCTATCAACACACACCTCGGAAGAGAAGGTGCGGGTAGGGGGCTCGCTCGCCTCCTTTATATGTCCATGCTCGCCTCCCGCTTCGAATGCACAGTGCACATCAAAGCATAACGTTAACGCGCGTTCAGAAAGAGGAAGTCACGGCACTCATGTCTGTTAGCTTTTCAAAAATAAGAAATTTAAAATAAAAGTCCCGCAAAACAAATGTTATTTTGGGGATTAATTTCTCTGCGTGAGAAGTTTGAAGTGTGGCGTGTGAGAGTGTGAACTGGTTGATTTGCGTGTGTCTCATGGCCAAAGAGTGAGACTTGGCAGCTCTGCAAACATTGTAATAGCTTTTGAGGACAGTCAGTAAAGCCTTGTTTCCAATGAGCGGTTCGGTGTGGCTCGCCACGGTTTCATTTTCATTGTCAAAAGTTGGGTAGGGTCCCAAAATAAGCGAGCTGAGGCGCACCTATTTTTGGGAAATATCGTTGGGGTACCAATCCGTCCCAAAAGGGTAAAGCTACACTCCGTTGATTGGTCGACAGAATAATTTCTGAGTTAAACTGCAGTGTGTAAGAGTGAATACTTTTGTGTTTAGAGAAAAATGTCGGCTCAGCTCTTTGTTTGTTGTTTGGTGTTTTTTCCTCTTCATTGAGTTAGGGCCTGTTTACATTGGAAACGGTAACGGCACAAACGCAACTATATTTTTACGGTTGTGGCCTATCATTTACATGATAACAGGAAACGCAGCCTGTTTCAGGTAGCTGGTTTTGAGGCAACCCAGAGTTTGTTCGCTCTGAGTTAGTGGAAACTCTCGGTTTTCCGTTTCAGGAAGCAGGTTCAGCGCAACCGAGAGTCAGTTACTGCGGCAGACCCGGCGCCAGAGCAAATCTATACAGGGGGCACGTCGATTTTGTGGGAGGGCCCGCATCAATATTATGATTTATCATTTTTGTTGTGCGCTCAGCAAGACGCGCAGGTCTGAGCAAGGCGGCTCCAAGTCGAACGAGGCTTTCGTCTCTTTTCACCAGAATTTGTAGGAAATTAGCGACAAAGACTACCAAAACAATTACCATAACAGTGATTTTCGCTTTTCATAGCTTCAGGGCCTGTGTCCAAGTTGTGTTTATTTATTTTTTGTCGGTTCACTGTATGTGCTCTCGGGAGCGGCCGGGGCATGCGTGTGTGGGAGAGAACGCTTTGTGTGGAGAGAAAAAAGGAGACACGGGAAACCCTGTTCAGTTCTGAAAGTGGTCCTGTAAAGGAAAACAATTAAAAATAAGTTGATGAGGCAAACATTAATTTTTATGCGCTGGGAGAGAGAAGTGAGCAGGGGAGAAAAAAAGCTGATCGTCATCTTGTCCACTGCCTATGTTAAACACTGGTTAACTGTTTAGACTAACTGTTCTCTTTTTAAAATCGTTACATTTTAATATGAGTAGTCTAACGGAGAATACCGGTACTTTCCACCATCCTCTGTTTGGATGAGGAGTTATCGCGGCTCCTGCAAACACACACGGAGCAAGTAGTAGGCTGATGCGCATGCAATGAGATAAAAAATAAAGCGAATCAAGTGTTTGCCTATCTGCTCCCACAAGAGGGCCCGCATCAATATTATGACAGACAGGTGTAGCCTACAAAAACTCAATTGCGACAGTCCACAGCAGCGCAAACACATCAGCATGGCCAACAGCATTGCCTTAAGACGCACGCAGCTGGCAAATAATACACATTAACACACTCAAATCCTGCTCCAGCAAGGGGCTCAGCCCGGTCAGGGTTTAATCTAACTTTACTTACTGTAACTGCAGGGTTTTTTTCCGGATAAGTAGGCCCATTAGTTTTTAACCAGCGTCTGATATCCATTTTCAAAACACCAGAGCAGGCTAGGCTTCTAATTTGAATTTGCCGGTTAACGCTGTCGTTCCGTGTGACGCATTCTGAATAGTGATAGGTTTACACATATGTCAATCACATAGTCTCTATTTTCTACACATTTTTTATTTAGTTTAACAATTATTTTTTGAGATTTTAAATAGTATCTGACATCATATATATCTTAGCATAAAAAATAAAATAAAAAAGTAAAATACATTTTATTTTTACAAGGGCAAAGACATCAAATGGGCGGGGGCAAAGACACCAAATGGGCGGGCCCGGCCCGGTCTGGCCCGCCCTTGGCGCCGGGTCTGTACTGCGGCAACATACGCCGTGGGTCTAACCTGCTGGATAGGTGATTTGACCTACCCTGAGTTTGTTTTCACTTTACGCTGCTGCTCCGACTGAAGAAAGAGTGTCACTGTCACAGCGTGACCCTGTACAGTTTGAAGCAAAATCACTCGAAATCACTAGAAATCTCCATCGGGATGTTTTTATCATTTCCTGATGATTTTACGTTTGTAATAATTTAAACTGTGATCACTAGACAAAAGATCTGGTAATAAATCAATCAGGCTCTACAGTGGAAACTGTCACCTAATGTGTCTGACGTTAATGTCTTTCACTCCCCATTTAAAAGAAGCGACAGTCTGTTTACCGCACAATATTGTAGCTTGCCTACATAATACAGCGAATATAAAACACTGTCAGCAATGCTGTGCAGCGCCAGCTTAATACTTTTGCTGCTGCTGATATGCATAACTTAATTCTTAAAATGGACTATTGCTTCTCATATGGAAGCAATGATGCTCTTGACAAAAACATTTGCCCCGGTTTTTAATGAATTGCCGAAGTGATTAGATCAGAGTTATGAGATGATGTCCCTGTTTATTCTTTTCCATACCATAAACTCATTTGTTAATATTTCTAACTCTAGTGGGAGGAGCGGAGAAGTTTTCTTTTCTTTATTGAGAAGTGGGAGGATCAATCATTTGTTTCTCCTGTTTCCATGGTGAATCATGTTATCAGCGATCCATTGACGATGGCTTTTACGCACGCACTCAACCCAGAGTGAACACGCTCAGAGTTTATTGACCCAACGCTGATCCACTGTTCTGAAACCGAAAACCCAGAGTTGCTCATCCACCCTGCGCTCTGAGTTGACCACGCAAGTTAGAAGCCTAATGCCTCGTTTCCACCGAGTAGAGCGGGTCGGATCGGAGCGGTTCGGTCCGGGTAGTGTGGTGGAATTGATTATTACAGTCATAATAATTAAGTGTTTATATAGACTAATGCCATCTTGAATCTAAATATTCGTAAGTTAATCAACAAAAGTTCTGACCTGACCTTATGGTGAAGGTTCTGACCGTATGGTGAAGGTTGTTATGTACTGATTATGTTCTGAGATACTCAAACTCCGTACGGAAATGTATGTTTTGACTGAGATGGCTCCGGAGAACTGTGTCTGAAAGATAACTAACAACATATCTGGCAGAGGAGAATCTTGTACGTAGGCTGGAATGTTCGTGCGTAATTAGAATTTGCTATAACTTCTCTGTCTGACTGCCTCTCGGTGGTCATTTCACACAATCCCATTGTTGCATTGTTGTCTTGACCCATGTTTGCAAACATTAAAGATCTGTTCTATTTTTATATTTAAACATTGTGTCACCTCGTATTAATTGACTCATTTCTCATCTTTTAAAGGTTGATATTTCAATTCCATGACAATTTGGGGGCTCGTGTCCGGGATGTCTAACTCGAGGATTCCCTGAAGCACCCTCTGACAGGTTAACTGTGCACAGCCGGAGACTGGGTCCCGGAGCCTAAACCTCTCCCCACGGAGGACCGTAACTGACCTCAGGAGATGCAGGTTGGCGCCTAAATCAGATGTGCTTCAGGGGATCTCCCGATACGGCATCCAAGAACTCAAAAAGACTAAAAAGGTGAGAACACAATGTTTAATTAAAGTTTTAAAGGCCAGGGGTCAATAAACTATAAACTATAAAAGTAAGCTTAGGGTATGTTGGACGACTAGCTTTAGTTACAAGTTGGTTTAGGACAATGGCTTGATAGCTGAACTAAAGGCCAGGGGCCAAAGACCAGGGGTCAAACTCGCATTAGCTGACGAGCTTTTCGAGGAATAAAATAGATTTAACCGGGTTAAACTATTTTATTGTGGTCCGGGACCACAAAAGATATCTTCACTGTCAGGGACAGATACTGGCCAGGGGCCAAGCTCGAGAAATAGGATAGATTTAACTAAGTTAAACTATTTTATCTAGCGCCAGGGGCACTAGGGTCAGGGACCAAACTCGAGGAATAGGATAGATTTAACCGGGTTAAATCTATTCTATCTAGTGCCGGGCACTAGGTGGTCCGGGACCACGAAAGATATCTTGTGCCTGGGGCACCACTGTCAGGGACAGATACTGGCCAGGGGCCTAAGCTCGAGAAATAATATAGATTTAACAGGGTTAAACTATTTTATAGTGGTCAGGGACCACAAAGATATCTTAACTGTCAGGGACAGCGCGCAGGATCCATAAAAAATATTTGGCAAAAATAGACCTAAAATAAAGAACGTTCTAAAATAGTTAAAATATTCTCAAGTACTAATTGTGTGTGGTTTATTTAAGGTCTCTGTGTCTTCTGTTGGATCTGTCCTCCACTGCATTCTCTAAAATTCAATATTATTGTAAAAGGGGAACAGTCTGTTTAAACAAAAGGAGTTGGAAGTTGAATTTGACAGTTGTGCAAAGAATGTGTGATAAGGGTGGAGACTCACTATACATGTGCATTGGTAAATTTATGGGAGGAATATGGTCTTTCCAGGAAATGTGAGCTTTAGGCTCATTAAGATAGGAAAACTAAGTTAGCAATTATTTAAATTTTAGAGAAATAAAAAGCTTGTTTTTTGTCAAGCCTTTGTTGCAAAGTGAACAGAGACAGTGATTAGCTTAAAGGTAAAATAACTTTAACCAAAGTGTGCTAAGCTCCTCACAGGACACATTATCCCAGACCTGGACTCTCGTCTCTGGCCAAGCAGAATCTCCTCTCTCACACCTCCGGTTGCAGACCAAAACCAGCTAAACGAACTAAAGCTGTATCCACATCTACACCTGAATCCAGCCCTGCATCTGCCAGATGAGTATTTTCCAACTACCTTATTCCATTTTAAATGGGGTCCAGTTCAACATGACTGGCCTAAAGAAGAGATCCTTTTATGATAGAACTAATGTGAACTCTGTGACAAGGACAACCTCTGTATGGCCCAGCTGAAGGCCTATGGACAAATGGAAAAGGTGGACGAGGAAGACGGGGCAGAGGCAGAGCCAGCAGATGTGGCTAAAACACCAGGAACATCAACAAGACTGATTCTGTGTTGGGACAACTTGCACTGGGCAGGGAATGTCCTGAACAACAACCAGAGAATGGACTGCAGTTGCAGTTCCAGGGGCGAGAGGCAGTGAGAGAGTGGGAGACTGACTGGACGGAGGGGAGAGACAGAGAGGGGTCCACAGGAGGGTGAGGTGCACCAAACATGCAGTGACTCTCACTGTCCAGTAATATTATTATTATGCTTAATTCCCCCATCTGAATTGTCTACATCAGAATTGTTAGTGTCACGCTAGGTGATTACATTTTTGGCTAATTATGGTATAACCTATCTAATTTGGTTTGATAGACAACTGAGTATTGTACTGTATCCAAGGTCTCCATGTTTACATTCCTATCTTTGCAGGTGAAAACTCCACAAGGACATTTACCCAAAACACGGCTATAGGCCGAGCAAGTGACTGCAGTGACTAAAGTAGTGTTGGTTTAACCACGAGAGCATGTTTCCTTTATATACACACACAATTACGAAACAATTATTTAATGATAGAAAAGTACTTCTAATATCGCGCTATAGCATCGTTTGTGAGCAGAATTTTCTAAAAAATAACAGTGTGTAAGACGGGATGTTATTATTCCCAAGCCACACAGATTTCCAAAAAGGGATAATCATTTTTAAATGACTTCAGAATTTTCAAAATTAGTTAAGCCTCTGCAGAGCAAACTTTATACATGATCATGGACTGACTGATGACTAAGACTGACTGTTTAATTATTTTACAACCTTTTCCTAATTCACTGCGTTCTCCTTACAGACAGAAAAAGGCAATAGATAAGTCTTTTCTCCCTCTCAGCAGAGCTGATAAGAGCTCAAGAGAATGTTTCCCAAAACAACGTTTGTTTCTAGACAAGAAGGGCAACCCGTGTTTTGACCAAATTTAGTTTATCTTACACAATAAATGTGACCTGGGTAAAACTTTGAGAACATACGAACAATATGTCGAGTTTCTGAAGAACTTAAAGAATTGATTAATTGATGTGCCTATTGTTTCCTCATACCCAAAAGTAACTTATAAGATAGAAGAAGCTAAAATACAACATGTAAGTTGAAATAAAGAGGATGAATTACTTTTCATAGCAGCTGCAGTTCAAGCACTAAGGGAGATAGACTTGCATGCAGCAGGAGGGTCAGGGATCAAAGAGGGAGGAGTGAGTGCGATAGAACCAAAGTACATCAGCCGGCAGAGCAAAGCACACACTTCCCCACACTACTCACAAAACAATAACTTCAGAAACAATTGGAGAAAAGGACAGTGTAACTTCTGCGGGAAAAAATGGTCAGACCATACCAATTTAATTCAAGCAGCTACAATTAAACTTTCTTCTTCCCCTATTGAAGACCCACTAATGCCAGTAGAAATAAATGGGTCCACAGTGTCTATTTTGGTTGATAGTACCCCTTCAAAGAGTATATGCTGTTTGATGTTGAAATTGAACACTCTTATTTGCAGTGATAATATAAGACAGCTGTGAGATATGACTAGCAAGATGTTACCACCAGAGTCAGAATTGATTATCTTTGTTGAATGTTGACTATAGTTTTGATTTTGTAAATCCAAAAGTTAAAACGTAAAGTGCCGAAATAAATTGTTGTGCAAATTAGCTGTAATGTTGAGATCTATTCATTTTTCTTGTTCCTGCTGCCTATGCAGTGGCTCAGACACAGAGATTCTATAGAGAGAGCTGTTGCTGAGGAACAAATTATGAGATACAGAGAAGCATTTACATACAATACAGTGCCTAAAATTATGAGAGGAGATTGACCCTTGGACTCCTTCTGGAAAGTATCCTAAAACTATTTACGTTGCTAAGTAAGTTGCATGATCTTGAGATATTATCTATGTTGTTTTCCTTCATTTCAACTTGGTTGTAATAAACGTTTCCTTTTGACTCAGATTTAGCTTATTGACTATTAGACATTTAAATGCACATGATTTGTGAAAGAAGCAAGGAACATTTACTTTATGATTCTACAATATGTGTTTCATCAATTAAATAGTCTCACACACAGGAGAGAGTAACTCATTCTAAGGTTTCTTTCTACATGCAGTCACAGACGGCAGTGAGTAAAAACAATAGATAAGGTGGCAGACCTTGAGAGCAGCCATAGATGCCTCTCAAACAGACAAGCACACGAGCTACAGAATGAAATGTGATTCCAGGCAGCTGATAGCTGTTGAAGGTGTTGATGTCTCTGATTTGCCAGATGTTTTTAATGTGTTTTACTCACATTTTGAAACATCTGATTTCTCTGAGCATATTTCTATGTTGAGGGAATTTTGGGTATTTAGTTGTAATATTAATGGGAAAGATTGAGAGGTCATATATGCCTATCTTGTGTGTCTGTCTCTCAGACTCTAGGTCAGCCTTGTAGCCTGTTAGGAGACACGGGTCAGTTGTATAGATAAAGTCTCATCTCCTAAGACTCCAGAATGTTATGGTTCACTGTGTTCAGCTCTGAACCAAAACATTGGTACGCTTGGTGCCTGAGCCGGGAGGTGATAGAGATAGCGCGAGGTTAAAACACAGCTCTAAGCATGAGTTTGTCAGAATTGAAGTGCAAGTCACGAGAGTTGCAGTCCGGTTCTCCTTGGCCAAGTCTGTAATAAATATTGCTTCATAATTCATCCAAGTCTCCTGAAATATTCTTCCACCTGAGTTGACCTCCAACCTTAAACAGAACTTCCATCACAATAACCAGCTTAAATTTCATGCAAATACTGAGGTCATTGTGAAAAAGGGACAACAAAGAGTTCACTTGTTGAGAATGCTCAACTCTTTCAGTGTCTCCAAAGTTATTTTGAGAACTTTTTATCAGTCTTTCGTTGAGAGTCTTTTAACTTTTTCATTTACATGCTGGTTTAACAGTCTGTCAGTAAAGGACAACAGTGAGGTGCTCGCACTCATTTATTCCTGCAGCCATCAGGTTACTGAATGATCACAAGGGTCAGGAGTAGGTGGAGAGCAGCGTGTAGCTGGCTGATTGTTCTGACAGGTTGAGTTGAAGTGAATGTGAGTTGGATTTGTGTGTTGGACTGCTGTTTGACTATTTATGTTATTTCCCACCTCGTACTGCTTTTTATAGTATTTGTTCAAATGATTTTTTACTGCGAACTGGAACTGTAAACTAAATTGCCCTTCTTGGGATAAATAAAGCTTTTTCTGATTCGGATTCTGACATGGGAGTAAGAGAAGGGGGGGAATAGAAATGAATTATTTACAAATAGCACCAATTTGTTTTAACTAGGCTTCAAAAAACTATTTTAAACTATTGTTTAAAGTATGTAGTGTGTCCCTAACAGTGTTAACATTGGATTCCTTTCAGAGAGAGAGAGAAAGGGAGTGTGTGTGTATGAGTGAGTGTGTGTGCTGGTGTGGTTGAGTGACCATGGGACACCAACATTGAGTGCCTGTGTGTGTGTCCGAGAGAGAGCGTGCAAGGATGAACGTGCATGTGTGTCTGATTGAGTTTGACAGCCTGCATGTTTTTGTGAGAGAAGGAACGGAAAGCGTGCTAGTGTGTGTGTGTGACTGACTGCATGCATGTGTGTGAGAGGAAGGGGAGATTGATAATCACTCTTTCAACAGGTAGAGCATCTGACCGCCAGAAGACGGAAGATAACATTTTTAAATTTGATTAAATCCTGCGACCTAAAGCCACCATAGCGATACACAATAATACCCATTGTATTGTTTTTTTCTCTTTAGCTCACTTCACCTTTTATCTGGTTAAAATGTGTTCACACATTTGTTTAGAAAACTTTGATCTAAAATATGATGATTTAGTTTTAGTTTTCCCTTTTGATTTTAACAGGTACTGGTACACAACAGGCTTCAATACTTACTCACAGAGTTTTTTGTTTAAAGTGCCTAATTTGTCTCAGGAACAATGGTTGCAGGACAGGCTAGGCCCATGGGGAGCAGTTGCCCTTCAAGTTCTTTTTCCATTCCTAATCATGTTTGGTGCCTTCTTGTGTCTCTGTACTTGTACCCTTACCTGCATGAGAGCCTTGCTACACAGATGGATAGCCAGTGTGGTTGGAGGAAAGGTGGAGCAATATGCTCTCCTCCGTTCTCCCAGACGAGAATCCTTTGATCCCTGGGATGTGGCCGACTCACTCCCAGACATTGAGCAGCTGCACTTCTTGACCGAAGGAAGCTCGTAGGCCTCCACTCTACCGAATGTGCATGCTTCAAGCCTAGGGTTGAGGCAGACCCACGACTACAGGACTAAAGAAATCCCGGAAGGATGACAACAAGGGCACACGGTAAAGGTGTCCGCCCCTACGAAGGGTCATGTTCTAGAACCTCTGACCCAGGTACGTATACCCACAGGTAGCATGCTGACTCCTGAGCCCGAAGAAACATCCTGCCATGTGGGTGTTCCTCTGCATCCCACGATGAGAATGGCTACAATGAAATAATGACACCTGAACACCAGGCCTTTGATTTATGCTAACCTTTAATTATATCCTGCAACTTAACATTACCCTTACGGTATATTAATCTACATTTAATAGTTAACATTAATTCTTTCTTATAACATTTTATTTAGTTTTGTTTAGGATTATACTGCCATATAACATTACTTTTGATTTAAATCTTTTAAGCATAGCTGTTTAATTTTTTTTTGTTAAACAGAACTGTCTGAATATTTTTTCCTCTTTAACGATCTATGAGGTTTTTTTCCAAATGATAAGTTCTGTTATAGTTAGTATAGTTAGTGCATAGGACCTTTTGACCTCCTTTTGCCAATTGTGAGGAGGTGTGTTTGTTTCTATGTGTATAGGTGAGGATGACCTGTGATTTCTGTCCGTCTATTTTTAATAGAATGCTCAAGGGGGTAAAGCACTTGAAAAGGTCACTCAGGCCTTGGCGGACAATCTCACAGGCCATCCCGTAGAATTTTAATATACGCTTTTGCCATTCCATATAAACATGTTTCATCCTTTAATTATTAGAACATTTTTTTTAGAATAATTATATTTGTTATTTATTTATTATAATAGGAGGGAAATGTGGTGGAATTGATTATTACAGTCATAATAATTAAGTGTTTATATAGACTAATGCCATCTTGAATCTAAATATTCGTAAGTTAATCAACAAAAGTTCTGACCTGACCTTATGGTGAAGGTTCTGACCGTATGGTGAAGGTTGTTATGTACTGATTATGTTCTGAGATACTCAAACTCCGTACGGAAATGTATGTTTTGACTGAGATGGCTCCGGAGAACTGTGTCTGAAAGATAACTAACAACATATCTGGCAGAGGAGAATCTTGTACGTAGGCTGGAATGTTCGTGCGTAATTAGAATTTGCTATAACTTCTCTGTCTGACTGCCTCTCGGTGGTCATTTCACACAATCCCATTGTTGCATTGTTGTCTTGACCCATGTTTGCAAACATTAAAGATCTGTTCTATTTTTATATTTAAACATTGTGTCACCTCGTATTAATTGACTCATTTCTCATCTTTTAAAGGTTGATATTTCAATTCCATGACAGTAGTTTGGCTTTTCATTTGCCAAAAGTTGGGTAGGGTACGGTTTAAGCGCACCTAACCGCTTTGAGCCGCTCCAAATCTCAGTACTCCTCCGTAGGGGTACTAGCCATAGACCTAATAAAGGATAGACGCCGCGTTGGCCGCTACTGCCTATTGGCGCTGACGAGCCGTGGGGCCGCCATCTTGAACCGGTCAAACTCCACTCAGTGTAGTCTGTTTGGCAGGTGCAATGAACTGTCAGCGCATGTAA
Organism: Ammodytes dubius; assembly: GCA_026122265.1. NCBI lineage: Eukaryota > Metazoa > Chordata > Actinopteri > Uranoscopiformes > Ammodytidae > Ammodytes > Ammodytes dubius. Next base: position 39,366 of record JAOPFK010000183.1, on the reverse strand, counting down.
TTAATCATATCTCATTAAATACCAAACTGATTTTCACGCGGTTTTCTTTGCTGCAAAGATCATACCTGTAGCTAAGATACAGGGCACAAGTTTCGACATGTTTTAGTATTCATAGTGGGCTTAACAGTCATAGAAGATTCTGATATGATATAAGTAACCAGACGTCCGAGATCAAAACGAGGAACATCCCCCGAAAAGGGGGAAAACTGAGACATTTCCAGTTTGACTAGCAATCTGATTGAAAAACCTAATGAGGTGTCAACAAAACGGGAACAGGTAGTTGTTTCTGTTTAGCCAGGGACAGGCAACCAACAATGTGGACGTCTGGTCACCTTTATGTGATGTAGGCTATGATAGGTATTTTGCAAATCACACACTATAGACTAAATAGCCTATGATAGAGAAGCAGAAACAGATAGGGGCAGTAAAGTCAGCTATTTTAATAAGTTAAAAATATATGATTAGGCTATATATAAATATATTTATTCATTTACAGTGACGAGCATACACAATAAAGACAATCACAGGGATAACATAAACAGAGAACAGAAATAAAATAGGATAAAATATATTAATTTAAATAAAGTAGTCCTATACAAAATACAAAAAAAGAGCAAAAATAAAATACTAAATGAACAATGAATTCAGCTAAAACAGTCACTATAACTGTTCCCAAACTCATTTGAATCTTGACTTTCCGCACGAGTCCATCATCATCTTCACCTGCTTCAACCACTCTGGCCAATTTCCACTCATCTCTGGGAATATTATCGTCTTTGACAATCACTATATCCCCAACCTTGACATTTCTTTTAGGTGCATGCCACTGTTGTCTCAGGCTTATATTAGCCAGATATTCTTTACGCCATCTGCTCCAGAATTCTTCAGTCAAGTACTGTACTCTTCGCCAACTTTTTCTGGCATACAAATCTTCTTTGACAAAAATGCCTGGAGGCGGAAGCGCCACACGGGTCTTCATTGTGAGCAAATGGTTAGGCGTTAATGGCTCAACACTTTTGGGGTCATTGATTGTATTTGTTGTGAGAGGGCGGTTATTCACAATTGACATGGCCTCATAAAAGAATGTTCTCAAAGAAGTATCATCCAGTCTTCCTTTAGCTTGTGCCAGAACCGAGCTCATCACACTCCTCACTGTCCTTATTTGGCGCTCCCAAACTCCTCCTCTGTGGCTGGCTTCGGAACATTCATAAGGAAGTCACATTGTTTTGTTGCCAGATATGTGGAAATCCTTTCTTGATCCAGCTCATTTAGATTTTTCTCCAACTCATTCTTTGCCCCGACAAAATTTGTGCCTTGGTCAGATCGAATCTGTCTCACTGCTCCTCTTATTGCTATGAAGCATCTCAGCGCATTCAAAAAGGCATCTGTGGTGAGATCTTCCAACATCTCAATATGAATTGCTCTGGAGCTTAAGCATGTTAACATCAGACCATATCTCTTATATTCTTTTCGACCTTGTTTTGTGTGAAAGGGGCCAAAACAGTCAATTCCTGTGTATGAGAATGGAGGTGAGGGCTCTAACCTGTCAACAGGCAAGTCTGCCATACGTTGCTCTTCGGTTGGTCCCCGCAGCTTTCTGCAAGTGACACAACATTTAATGTGCGTTGCCACTACTTTGCTGGCACCCATTATCCAGTGTCCACTGGCCCTGAGTTCGTTCAGAGTTTGGCCACGACCTTGGTGCTGTGTTTTCTTGTGACAGTTGTCCAATACCAGTTGTGTAATAATTCCTTCCTTAGGAAGTATTACTGGATGTTTCAACTCAAATGATGCTGTAGACTTTCTTAGCCGTCCTCCAACCCTGAGCAGCCTATCTACAAGAATAGGATCTAGTTGGTAAATCTTGTGAGTTGTTGGTAGCTTAGCAGATTTGTTACTGAAGCGTTTCAATTCTTCTTCAAAGGCTCCCCTTTGAGCTGCTTGAATGAGAGTAAATGCAGCTTTTCTTCTTTCTTCAACCGTAATGGGCCCTGACTTGTCTCTTTTAGTCAGTCTTTGGATCCGAGCAATGACTTTAGTAGCTGTGTCCCAATCAGGCAATCCTGACAACCTTTCCAGGAAGTTGTCACTTTCAAAAACATCCGTTTTAAGGACCTTGACCTCTGGGTCACCTACAAGTAGTTCTGGGGATCCCTGGTTGGTAACAATGTCTCTTTGCAATAAAAACGTAGGTCCAGTGAGCCAGTTGGAATCAATAAGATCTGCCGCCTTGAGGCCTCTGGATGCATGGTCGGCAGGGTTTTGATTTGTTTCAATGTAGAACCATTGCTTTGGATCAGTAGCCTCTCTTATTCTCTGGACACGATTAGCGACAAAAACATGAAAACGCCGGGCTTCGTTCTTAATATAGCCGAGCACGACCTGTGAATCTGTCCAGAAAAACTCCTCATCTATCTTCAGCTCAAGCTCTTCTCTGAGGATGTTACTCACTGCAGCAGAAACTGCGGCTGCAGTTAGCTCGAGGCGTGGTATGGTGACAATGCTTGTAGGTGCGACTCTTGCCTTACCCATGACAAACGCACAATGTACTTTTTCCTCAGCAACAATCCTGATGTATGAACATTGACCATAACCGTAGTTGCTGGCATCAGAAAAATTATGCAGTTCTATTTTTTGAATTTTTCCAATGTTTTGTGGGATGAAGCACCGTGGTATTTCAATTTTTTGAAGATTCTTCAAGTCATTTACCCATGCTTCCCACTGTGGCTGTAGTTCAGAAGAGAGAGGTTCATCCCATCCAACGCCCCGTTTGCACATTTCCTGCAGCACTCTTTTTCCTATCAAGATGTAGGGAGAGATAAATCCTAGCGGGTCATACACACTTGCAACTGTCGATAGGATTCCTCGCCTAGTGACTGCCTTTTCTCTAAGGACGACGTTGAATGAAAATACATCTGATTCTACTTTCCACTTCACACCTAGTACACTCTGTACTGGAACTTCATTGTAGTTCAGATCTACATCCTTCTTGACATTGGCACATTCACTCTCTGGAATCGTGCTCAAAACGTCACTGCTGTTGCACAGAAATTTGTGTAGGCGCAGTTTTCCCTTAGCACACATGTAACTGACCCAAATCGTGTTTTTGCTTTAAACTAGAGTTAAACGTGTATTTGTGTTGCTTCATAATGTATTTGCGCTTGGTGTAAGCTTTTATTGTCTTACTTCCTGTTTTATTAGCACAAGGCTTTTATTTTGAAGCGTGTGTTTGTGCATTTCCTGTTATCTTGTGGAGTTTTGACTGCAATAATAAGTTGAACGGAGATTCTATAACTGCAGATATGCCGACGGTTAAAGATATTTAGCACCCTCCGAAGAGGCACAAGGTTAGTAATACTGTCCATGGGCGTAAAATTGCGTATGGACGGTGTGGACGTGTCCATACCAATATTCAAATGTGCTGAAATTGTCCACACCAATATGAGAAGGATAATGCGCGAAACAGCGCCCCTTTACATTTAGATTCTGAAGACGCGGCGAAACACGACACTGCACACTGTATGTCTGCGAGGAAGCCAGGCTGAGCTGGCTTCCCTTGGTAAAAAAAAGAAAAAGAATTGACAAATCAGGTGAGGCTATTACCATGACACTGCCCTCTGTGATTGGTCAGGAGGGTGCCAAGGGAAGCCACTCGGCCTTTGGCTTCACACCAATCAAATCAAAGCATCATTATCAACGTCACTGAAATTTAACAACAATAACAATAGCGGGAGATTAGCATGTTTGCATTGTTATCATATTAGCAAGAACAGTTATGGAGGGTGGAGATTTTGAGTATTTAGTAACAAATTATTTTACCAAACTGCCAATTGAGAAGCCATTAAAAATCAAATCTGACGGCAGGCCAATGCGTGTGGAGAGAAAGAAAGTTTATCGCACTTTCAGGGAGGAGAACTATGTCCGCACCGAGTGGCTAGCTGGTAGCGGCAAACTTCAGCTAATGGCCTTCCTCTACAAATAGTGAGTAAAATACACGCCTTCTCCCGGCGCGGGTTAACTGTTCCCTTAACTGTCTGTGTAACTATGTGTGTTGTGTTTTGTGTTATTTTATTGCTAATTGTGCGTTGATTGCCTGGATTAAGTTGCATTGGTAGGCCTACTGTATATCCACTGAAGTTGCTCTGGGTTGTCTTAAGTATAGTGTTGTAATGAACATTTGGCCTAGTTCTTAAACGAAAAGGATGTATAAAAAGTATGTGTGTATGTCAAGCACCTACAACTGATTGTGTGAGTCGTGTCTCATGTGAACGTGAAACTTAAAATAGCCTTAAACGTCCCCTAATTATATCGTGAATGAATTCGAATCTGCATTGGGCATTAAGCGGCTAGTTGTGCATTCCGGTCGGGGTGGGGGGTGCATTTATAATAAAATTTATAATTTAATAAGACGATAAGGAAGTGTGTGAATGAGTGAGTGAGTGAGAGAGAGAGAGCGAACGAGCGGTGTCGGACAGATTACAGGCGTGTGTAAGTCCTGGTAAAGTGACCAGGCGCTATAATAGCTCTTGTAGTTACATTAAATACAAGCTGCGACGTAGCCTACTCTTTTCTGTCCCCCACCTTCCAATAAACATGTAGATTAAAGGTGTTGTCTCACTTGGCTTCCTCAAAAAAAATCCCCACGCCACGCCACTGGAAAGGAGAAAGCAAAAGTATTGATTCTGCTCTGCTATGTGCTGTAGTAAAGATAGGTCGCCTTGGAAACAATTAAGCCCCCGTAGACCGCGAGCATCTTGTCTTTTTTACTCGCGCAAATCACCATTCTCTGCAGCCGTCACCGGCTCTGTGTTGTTTCTCTCTCACCGGCTCGTCGAGGCTCGGGCACGCTCGCGCTTCAGCTGCGCTCCAACTCCCCGGTTCACTCGTAAACTGAAATTCCGAGTCGGGGAGTGAAACATAAGCAGCCAAGGACGTATGAATATAATACGTTTTTTAGTACAAAACGATTGATAGCCGCTCAACTCTTGACTAAACTGTAGGCTACATAGATACATGATAAAACTGGTTTGGTTAATAAATTAGTGAGCGGTTAGATGCTGGGTCTGGGGCGAGGGCGTTTCGCCAAATTGTGTGACGTTTCGCCAAAATGTGTCCCCACCAATATGAACATCAAAGTTACGCCACTGATACTGTCATACTGTTATAAGCAAAATGTGGCTTATGTTTAATTTCGTGTGTGATAACTTTATTAGCACTTGTTATAAGTTTAATTGATGCTAGCTTAATGTGATGAAAGGACCGTGAAAACCGTATGTAAAGAAAGCTAATGATTTATTGTTTTTGTGTTTTGCAACCAGCTCTTACGTTGGATTTGGGGATTATTCAATAAATCTTAAAACCATCAGTCAAGTGTGAAACCATCTTTCGGGGTAATGCTACAGTAAGAGCTTTACCTTCACCTGCTACATCTCACTCCCTACGGAATCCATTATAAAACGGCACGGCAAACAAAGCAGTGAGTTGCAGCACGCACGTGATGGTCAACGGAGAAGGTAAAAAATAAAACTACGCTCAAAATGGATGACATAAAGGATCAGATAAATATATTACGAACGGAAATAGAAGAAAACAAAGGATCTCTGCTTCAAGAGAATGAAGGCACGGCAAGGCAGGAATTAAAGAAAATAATTGAAAGTAAGGAAAAAGAATTGGCTGATCTTCAACTCAAAATGGATGAAGCGGATGGGTTACTATTACCACGACGCTCAGAGCGTCCTAGTATTCCCACAGAGAAAATGGCTGCCTACCTAAATGAGGAATTCAGTAAAAAAGAAAAGAGATTTCTCAGCCTGTACAAAGAATGGAAAATTCAAATCAGAACATGCAGGGAAAATTTAAAGAAAGACATCTCAGAATCAGAACTGGCTACAATGGCAGATACAATTGAAAAGGGAAAAAGGGACATCACGAAAGCTTACAATGACATAAGAGAGCGTGCCACGCCATCCAATGAACTGAGACGCAAAACCGATGCATGTGAGGCTGTGAGTAATGATATACTGAAAATCGTTCATGAACGTTTAGCAGCAATAGATGGAGATTTTGTCGCAGAACATGAAAGGCTTCGTCTTCATCAACTAACAGCTCAAAACTATGCTCATTCCATTTATGGTTCAGCAGCCTCTCAGGCAGGTGCCAGCCACCGCTCTGACACATCGAGCATTGGTGCAAAAAGGGCAGAAGCAGCTGCAGAGCTCGCTGCAAAGGAGGCTCAATACAAAATAATGCAAGTTGAGCTAAAGCAAAAGGAAAAAATAAGACTTATGGAAGAGCAACATAAGAAGGAAATGGATTTGCAGGTGTCTGAATTGGAGCGTCTAAAAGTAGAAAAGGACATGGAGGCTGCGCGTGCAAGGCTAGCGGTCTACAACAGAGAGATCAAACAGGAAACTGATAACCGGTTTATACAGCTAGACAACAGACAGATAACTTCCACCCCTCCTGTAAACCACCAAAGCCCTCTTATTGCAGCGCCAGCATTCCCTACTGATGTGTCCCATCTAGCCAAGGCAATCCAAGAAAGCATAGCCATAAACAGACTCCCAATGCCAATGCCCACAGTGTTTAGTGGAGACCCCATCCTCTACATTGAATGGAGGGCTTCATTCATCTCGCTTGTGGATCAAAAGAGTATTGCTTCATCTGATAAACTTTTCTACCTCAAGAAATACGTGAGTGGCCCTGCTCTCCAATGCCTTGAAGGCACCTTTTATCGAAGCGATGAAGAGGCATACAAGGATGCATGGAATAGGCTCAACCATCGCTATGGACAGTCATTTGTCGTCCAAAGAGCCTTCAGGGAAAAATTGTCAAAATGGCCGAAAATACAGCCCAGAGATGCAGAAGGGTTAAGAACATTTTCTGACTTCCTGAACGCCTGCCTGCAAGCCATGCCACATGTTAAAGGCTTAGAAATATTAAGTGACTGCGAAGAAAACCAAAAGCTAATTCTGAAAACTCCTGATTGGTTAGCAGCCCGTTGGAATCGGCAGGTTACAGTGGCTCTAATGCAAAATAAGGACTTTCCAACCTTCGAGGCTTTCGCTAACTTTGTGTCAGTAGAAGCAGAGATAGCATGTAACCCAGTCACGTCCCTATATGCTCTTCATTCTTCTAACTCATCCCAAGACAAAAGAAGCTCATGGGAGACAAAAGGAAACAAAGCCAATGTTTTCAGCACCCAAACCGCCTTTAACAGTGATGAATCAAAAACAAGCTATGTAAAACCAAGGCTCACCTGCATGTGGTGCAAAGATGATAAACATCCGCTCTCCAAGTGCCCAGACTTCATGAGAAAGTCCCTTGAGGATCGACGAACATACATAAAGGATAACAGGCTGTGTTACGGATGCACAAAGGCAAATCACAGCGCCAAGGAATGTCGTCACCGCCACACATGCGACTCATGCAAGGGAAGGCACCCTACCTGTCTTCATGATGAAAACTTCAGAAGACGTAAAGAGGAAGAAAGAACGGAGTCACTTGGGAACAAAGAACCAACCACTGTGAATGAAACCAAGACAGCCACGGCACTCACAGTCACTGAAGGAGGTCAGTCATGCATCACTTCCATGATCGTACCTGTGTGGGTGTCCTCTGTTAAAAACCCATCTGACGAACAGCTTGTCTATGCATTATTAGACACTCAAAGCGACAGCTGCTTCATCGACAAGGAAGTGAGCAATACATTAAAGGCAGACACCTACCCGGTGAAACTAAAACTTACCACACTGTTAGGAGAGAACACAATCACTGACAGTGACAGGGTGTCTGGGCTCCGTGTGAGAGGCTACAATTCATGCCATCACATCAACCTTCCTCCATCATACACCAAAGAATGCATTCCTGTGAATCGGGATCACATACCCTCATGTGAAACGGCAAGAAAGTGGCCTCACTTAACGGCACTTACAGAAAAGATGCCACCTCTCCTTACCTGTGACGTAGGACTCCTGATAGGATATAATTGTCCCAGAACACTAACACCCAGACAAGTAATTACTGGTAAAGACCACGAGCCCTATGCCATCCTCACAGATTTGGGGTGGAGCATTGTTGGATACTCAACACCATGCCTGGATGAAACAGAAACCAGCCTGTGTCATAGAGTCACTTTAAAGGAACTCCCTCCAGTAACACCTATGGATGTCTTAAGTGTACTTGAGTCAGACTTTAAAGACACCAAAGGAGACGACAAGACTGTCTCACAAGATGATCTCGTATTCCTGAGCAAACTGAAAGAAGGCATTAAGAAAAACGAACAGGGACATCTGGAGATGCCCCTGCCCTTTAAGCAACGGCCACACTTACCAGATAATAAGAAACTTGCGGAAATCAGGCTCAGTCATCTTCAACGGAAGTTCAGCAGAGATGAGAAATACAAAAAAGAATTACCTCAACAAACGGAGATTGTACTAGACCTATCCATAGGAGATCCAGAAGTCAAAAAGCCACAGACGCTGCAAACACACACCACTGAATCAATCAGACTTGCCGACCGTCTGTCCAAGTTCTCATCATGGTCTCGAGCTACCAAAGCTATAGCCCGTCTTCTGCGAAGGGCAAAGAGAGTCAAATCACACGCTCCTGCTACAGTGAGTGAACAGGAAAGTGCTGAACGAGTCATCATAAAGAACCTTCAAAGTCAAGCATATGGAAAGGAAATCAAGTTGTTGAACAAAGGAAGTCAACTACTCCGTGGCAACAAACTGCACCAACTTGATGTCTTTGTCGACGCTGATGGTATCCTCAAGGTGGGAGGAAGACTCCGACACTCATCCCTTGCTGACTATTTTAAGCACCCAATTGTCATTCCTAAGGAGCATCATGTGACAAAGTCAGTGTTTCCCCTACCATTATACAGGCCAACAGCAGCCTGACTTAAAAAAATATATATATATATTTTTTTTCCCCACTTTTTCCGTAATAATCATTTGCGAGCGTCTGCGCGGCACTGTCGGTCTACCCCTCGTGTGCGCCTGTCTTTACAACCTCTCATTTGATCATCCCATCAGCTGATCTGTGTGTCTGCGTGTGTGTGTGTATGTGTTCTGCGCGCGGCGCCATGCGCGTGTGCATTCGGTGCGCACTTTTTGACACGGAAGCCAATGAGCAGGAGCATGACTAGCAAGCAAACGTTGAACTAGAGTGGCGAAAATAAAACCAGCGCCTGCTCTATGGAGAGATGAAGGACTCAGTAACAGGGACGTTGAACAGGAAAAAGTGCTGAGCAAAACTTAGAAAGTTAAAATCGCTACGTCGCCGTGGCAACACAACCAATCTGTATCAACAGCAGAGAAAGCGCAGAAAAAACGGCATGCACTCGTTTCAGTAAGTTTACAGAAGTAAATAAAAAATAATATATAAAATAAAACCTTTATTTATACAAACTCGAAAGGCATTGAGGTTCCCCTCATTTACAACGCCGACGAGCGCACAACAAACACAACAACAACAATAACAACAGAGTGACAGAATAAAACAGAGAAACACAAAATCCTAGCAAGATAAAAAAGATCAAAAGAGATAAAGAATTACAATAAAAGAGCTTAAAAAATTAATTCAGTTAAAACAAATGCAGTGGTGATGGTGAAAATCAGAAATCATAGATTTAAAAGAAGAAAAAGTGGGGAGAATGGTCATATTGAAGTTGCTCTGAAGGGCATTCCAAGAGGTGGGGGCACTATAGCTAAAAGCAGTTGTTCCCAGCTTAGAATAAGCTCTAGGAACCTTTAAAAGCAGCAGCTCACTGGATCGGGTATTAAAAGACTGAGAGTTCCAGTCGAGCATAGCTGATAAATAGGGTGGCTGTTTACCAATTAAGGATTTAAAAATAAATAAAAACCAATGTAACTCACGTCTCAATGACAGGGATGTCCAGCCGACTTTTTCATACAGGGAACAGTGATGAGTTTTAAAGGAATCACCTGTAATGAATCTAAGGGCTGAATGGTACACCGAGTCAAGGGGTTTTAGGGCAGTAGCAGAGGCATGTCTATAAACTATATCTCCATAATCCAACACTGATAAAAACACTGCTTCGATTACCCTTTTCCTACAAATTTTTGGGAAACTTGATCTGTTCCGATATAAAAAACCAATTTTTTGACGAGATTTGAGAACAAGTTTGTCAATATGGGGTTTAAAAGTGAGCTTCTCATCTAGCCAGATACCAAGGTACTTATACTCAGAGACTTTTTCGATCAAAGAACCGTTTACAGCATAGATGTTGTCCAATTCTCTAGCCCTAGAGAACAACATGAATTTAGTTTTAGTCTGGTTAAGGACAAGTTTAAGTGAAATAAGAGCATTCTGAAGAGCATTAAAGGACAGTTGCAGATTCTCAATAGCTGACTTTGCAGAGTCAGCAACACAGTACAAAATGGTGTCATCAGCATATAAATGGATTTGACAACCACTGACAAGAGACACAATATCATTGATGTAGATGGTGAATAGCACCGGACCTAAAATTGAACCTTGTGGAACATCTTTGGTTATGGGTAAGAAACCAGATTGGATATTACCTAGCTTCACACATTGAGATCGGTCAGAAAGGTAATTACTGAACCAGCTACACGTATTTTCACTAAGACCAATGTTAGCCAATTTATCTAATAGTAAAGAATGGTCTACTGTATCAAAGGCTTTACTGAGATCAATAAAGAGGGCAGCACAGTGTTTACTATTATCTAAGGCAGAGACAATATTGTTAGTAACCAGAGTGATGGCAGAGATAGTGCTATGGTTAGTTCTAAAACCAGATTGGTGAACAGATAAAATAGCGTGACTTGAGAGAAATGTTTTCAATTGGTTATTAATAAGGGATTCCAGCGTTTTTGACAGACATGACAGTCTGGATATTGGCCTATAGTTATTAGGGTCAGTTTTTTTCTCCCGCTTTATACAAAGGAAGGACACAAGCTGATTTCCAGATCCTTGGAATAACGCAGGAAGATATAGAAAGATTAAAAATGTGGGTAATACACTCTGCAATTACAGTGGCTGAAAGCTGGAGAAAGAATGGTCTAGGTTGTCTTCTCCAGTGGATTTCTTGGGGTCAATGCTTAAGAGAGCATCAAGAACCATACTGGAGGACACAGGAATAAAAGAAAACTGAGGAACAGCATTGGTGGTAGGCATATGAACCTGTTCAAGGGGTAGCTGCTTGTCTGCTAGAGAAGATCTAGAGTTGTCCTCTTTGAAGATATGGCCAGCAACATTAAAATGTCTATTAAAACCAGCGCAGATCTCGGTTTGATCAGTAATAAAACTATCATCAAATTTAACCTGAATTGGAATAGAAGCAGATGTAGCAGAGCTATTTTTGTTGGTTTTAACCACCTTCCAGAATTTTGCTGGGTTAGAATAGGTGTCTGTGATCAATTTTAAATAATAGTCAGATACATTCTTCCTCACTAAGGATGTGCATTTATTTCTTAAGGCTCTGAATGCAGTCCAGTGTGAGGCGTCATTAGTACGTCTAGCAAGAGACCAAGCTTTGTTTCTAGTTCGGAGAAGAGATGTAAGTTCTGGACTAACCCAAGGACTGGATCTATCCTTAACTCTATACTTCTTAAAGGGGGCATGTGTATTTAAAATAGATAGAAAGGTGGAAATGAAAAAGTCTAAAGCTAGTTCGACATCAGGAATAGCCAGGGTGTTGTGAATATCACTATTATAAAGGTCATGAAGAAAGGCTTGTTTATTAAAAATGTTTAGGTTTCTCTTAATTAAAACCCTGGCTGAGGATTTTTTTATATGTGTATCACGGACACATACAATAGGACAGTGGTCACTTATACCTAATTCAAGTACTCCAGATAAAGATATTTTATCACTCTTAGAGAAGATTAGGTCTATAAGTGTTGAAGATGAGCTATGGGTATTACAGCCACAGAAGAACAAGGTGGAGTAAGGGGGCCGAATGCAGGGACAGCGCCCATACTAGAGATGACAGCAGGACCCGCACTGTCTAAGACAGTGTTGTGACAGGAAGACAACATGAGCAGGGCAGGGTCATTCTGGGGAAAACATCATTTCAGGCTAAACGCAATGAAGTTAATGAAATTCTTTGTTAATCTTTCGGACCCCTTCCTGTTCAAATGCAGACCATCAGCTTTAAAGAGGTCACGCTCAGTCCAAAAATAGTCGAAATTGCTAATAAAACCATGGCCTGTTGCAGTGGTGAAGTTTTGCATCCATGTGTGCAAACCAAAAAGACGGCTAAAGCGCTTTGAGCTCTTGAAAAGGGTAGGAATAGGGCCAGAGAGAACACATCTTTTACCAAGGCTTTCAACAGTGAGAATCAATGACTCAAGATCATGGTAGAGTTTGAGGGAGCGCCTGGCCATGACGTCATTTGTGCCCGTGTGCAACAGAACAGTGTGAACAGACGGATAGAGATCAATGAAGACAGGTATCAGCTCTTTAAAGTCAGTAGTGATCCCACCGGAGAGACAATAAGTGATGGCGCCAGGGAGATGTACATTTCTGATGATAGAGTCACCAAATATGGAAATTACAGGAGGCTGATTCTTACAGCCATTGTCATAGAATGACAGTTTAGAATGCAGGGAGACATGGGAGGGGCCAGAGTTATGCAGAGCAGTAGAAGAGGGATTAACGTCACCTGCGCAGATGACGTCATCATTGAGCGTCGGGGGGAGCGCACCTAGCGGGAAAGGTCGCTGAGGGTCTGGGAGAGGAGGCCAGTTTTCTGAGAAGGATGCAGATGAAGGGGATGAGCACCTTTGACGTTTGTCCTGGGACATCAGCGGGCTGGATGGAGGGGTGCAACGCTTTCTGCGTCGGGAGTTTGGAGGGATTGGCTGCTCCGAAGCGGTGCTTGAGGAAGTAGCCGGTAGCTCAGCTAACTTCTCCAGGGGAGAGAAGAAGTTTGACAACGGGATGGGATCGTCATCACATTCATCCATGCCAGGGGAAAACAAGAGACCCGCCTCCCCTTCTTAGCAACGCTTGTCCAGGGGGGAAGAGGGATATCCGATGTGCGGTGGACAGCATTGGCCGAGCTGGGATCATCCTGCTGTAGCGCTTCCACCCGGGCGAGGAGCGAGGATTGACGCTGGAGGACATCATCCAGGAGGGTCGCAATGGAGCGGAGCTCAGACTTCAGACAGGACAGCTCATGATCCACCGGGGCGAGTGGAGGCATACTCGGACAGCGAGCGGGAGCACTGAAACAGAGGGAGGAGAACAGCAGCCAGCGGACAACCAAAAGAGAAAGACAGGGAGCTACGTGCCGGGGGAGGCAGCGGAGGAGAAAAAGGTGCCGGTCTGGACACTTACTCGCCAAGGCTTCATCCAGAAGCCCACAGCGGTGTAAAGGCGAAACAGCAAAACAGCAGCAAAGTAGCAAAACAGCAACCAAAGGCAGAGGGAGACTTACCGCCACGGCCCAGAAACTGGGCCGGTGATTGGTGATGAACTCAGTCTCCGCTTGCGATGGCAGGACACTCCGGAGTTCCTTGCTGAGGAGTTTCTCAAACTGGCTTCAGCCAGTGGCCGAAGTGACCGTGGGGAGATTATCCACACATTTGAGCGGAGGAATTCCCATTCAGAGGTAGTGGAAGCATATAAAGTGAGTATGAGATGAAAAACCAGTCACACTCTAATGGCGTCTCGGAAATGGCGGCAGGTGGCGGTGAGCCGCATATTTAGTTAAAAATAGAGCAATCGGGCCATATGATCGTTAAAACAGGTGGTCCGACTAAATGAGACACAGTTTTAAAAGATGAAGCATGGGCTAAAATTAGATAAAAATCGGTAGAAACCAGTTAAAAAACGTTACTTCTGGGAGCTGAAGTGAGGTGACGGAAAACTGTCGGCATCCATTTAGAAGTGCCACACTGCTACTGCCTTTGGCATTCTTCTCAGAAAAGCGTTAATGTATTTTCAGGGGACATATTAATTTATTTATTGTTTTAACTGTTAAGTTATCTTGAAAACAGCAGGCCATAGTAGGCCTACAAGCTTTATTTTTTTGTATTTTCAATGCTAGGCCTAGCCTACTTTATTTTTATGTTTTAAATTGAGAAATAGGCTAGATGAAATATAATGGTCGGAATAGGGAAAAGGGAATTTGCCTTATGTAGCAGACATGTTGATAGGCTAATCATGATGTGTAGCCTATGTTAATTAATTTATTTTCAACAAGGCTATTTGCATAAAAAAAACTAAAGAAATGTTTTCAATAGGCTAGCTTCAAGGTGAGGTGATTCAGATTATTCCAGAAATGAGTAGGCCTACTAGACAGGACCTGTCTATATTACATCTTAGTGTTTATTGTTTTTAATTGAAATCCACATGTTTTTCTTCAATAGTTTACATGGCTTGTGTCTCCAAATTATTACAGAAAAGTTATAGGCAGGACATATGACAGTTGTTTACAGAGCACAGAATTAAACAGATTTCACCTCTCAAAGTGCACCAGATTGATGCATTTAACTTTAAAAGGATAATGTTTCTTCTGCAGGGGGATGCCCCCAGACCTCCCTAGAAGGCCCATTCTCACCCAGCAGTATCTAAAAATCCTGTGAGAAACACCACATGTACAAACGTACTGAATGTGAAAGTATAACCCTATGCCCAAATTCTTTTTGGCATTTTTATGCTTTATTGATAGTGTAAAGACAGAGTTGAAGTGGGGCAGAGGGGGGAGTGACATGCAGAGAGCGACCGCGGGCTGGAATCAAACCCGGGTCCGCTGCTGGCCGAGGCCAATGGGGGGGACGCCCTACCAACTGAGCTAAGTGCGCCCCACGCCCTCATTTTTAACGGGGCTGTCAAAAGAGGCTCATCCCAAATGGGGTTTGTTTTGGTCCATTTCTTATAGAAATTTGGTACGCACGCGGCGCGCATACTCTTTATCAGCTCTTATCACCGGGCCTAAAAAAAATTCTAGGGGAAACACTGAAAGTTAATAATAGCTCATAAACCATGAGAAGACAAAGCATCAGGGCAAAGGCTTCACCACGAACATGATCAGATCCAGTGGCTACTGGATTCCTGGAATGAGCAGAGCAGTATCATCTTACATCCGCCAGTGTGTGACTTGTCGCAGGCTCAGGAGACCCGCAGAGGGCCAAAGAATGAGTGACTTACCTGTAGAGCGCTTAGAGCCGTCCCCACCCTTCACGTATTGCGGTATGGACTGCTTCGGCCCCTTTGTCACTATGGAAGGCAGGAAACAGCATAAACGATACGGGCTACTCTTCACCTGTTTCTGCTCACGGGCCTTCCACATTGAGATGTTAGAGGATATGTCCACTGATGCTTTCATAAACGGTCTGAGATGCTTTATTGCTATTCGAGGTGCAGTCCGTCAAATCCAGTGTGACCAAGGCACCAACTTCGTTGGTGCGAAGAACGAATTCAAGGCAGCTTTAAAGGAGCTCGACACACAGAGACTAAGTACTTTTCTGTCACAAAAGCAGTGTGACTTCGTCATGAATGCGCCCCACTCCAGCCATGCAGGTGGTGTATGGGAGCGCCAGATCAAGACTGTAAGGAGTGTCCTGAATGCCACTCTTTCACTCTCTAAGGAGAGACTTAATGATGCTTCACTACGGACTCTACTCTACGAAGCCATGGCCATAGTTAACAGTCGACCTCTCACTGTTGATAACTTACACTGCCCTGACAGTTTGGAACCGCTAACCCCTAATCATCTGGTCCAGATGAAATCCAGCACAGCACTGCCTCCACCCGGCACCTTCCCCAGAGAAGACTTGTATGGAGTAAAAAGATGGCGCCGCGTACAGCATCTGGCTGAACAGTTCTGGAGTCGCTGGAAACGGGAATATCTTCACGACATTACTGCAAGGCAGCGTTGGCATACGCCAAAGAGAAATCTCCAAGTGGGTGATGTTGTTATGGACATTGATGAACTATCGCCCAGAGGTGAATGGAAAGTTGCAAGGGTCTTGGAGACTGTCAGTGGTAAGGATGGACTCGTACGGAGAGTGAAGATCTCAGTTGGAGATAAGAGACTGAATAAGAAAGGAGAGCGCCTTGGGAAATTGTCCATGTTGGAACGGCCTGTGCAGAAGCTAGTTCTGTTGTTAGAAGCTTCTTAAGCTCATTACTGTGAAAGGACAGTTTCATTCTTTGTGTGAAAATTATTAATGATGTACATTATTTAATGAGACATTCATAATTTTAGTGGGAGTGTAACTGACCCAAATCGTGTTTTTGCTTTAAACAAGAGTTAAACGTGTATTTGTGTTGCTTCATAATGTATTTGCGCTTGGTATAAGCTTTTATTGTCTTACTTCCTGTTTTATTAGCACAAGGCTTTTATTTTGAAGCGTGTGTTTGTGCATTTCCTGTTATCTTGTGGAGTTCTGACTGCAATAATAAGTTGAACGGAGATTCTGTGAAAACGGCAATATAACTGCAGATATGCCGACGGTTAAAGATATTTAGCACCCTCCGAAGAGGCACAAGGTTAGTAATACTGTCATACTGTTATAAGCAAAATGTGGCTTATGTTTAATTTCGTGTGTGATAACTTTATTAGCACTTGTTATAAGTTTAATTGATGCTAGCTTAATGTGATGAAAGGACCGTGAAAACCGTATGTAAAGAAAGCTAATGATTTATTGTTTTTGTGTTTTGCAACCAGCTCTTACGTTGGATTTGGGGATTATTCAATAAATCTTAAAACCATCAGTCAAGTGTGAAACCATCTTTCGGGGAATGCTACAACACATTTCTTGTGCTTCTCTGACCAGCTGTCTTGCCTTTTCAACTGACTCAACACTGACTAGCCCATCATCCACGTAAAAATTCCTTTGGATAAAGCTTGCTGCTAATGGGTAGTCCTTTTCATGTTGACTGGCCAGATGTTTCATGCCATAATTGGCACATCCTGGAGATGATGCTGCTCCGAAAATGTGCACTCTCATGCGATATTCTTTGGGCTCACTCTCTGTGTTTCCATTTTGCCACCAGAGGAACCTCAAGAAATCTCGATCTTCTTGGCTGACGTGGAAGCGGTGGAACATTTTCTCCACATCGCAGATAATTGCGATTTCGCGCTCACGGAATCGACACAGAACCATGGACGTCGATTTGGCTAAACAAGTGGGGGGGACAAACAGGCATTCTGGAGTGCATTTTCAAAAGTGGGGGGGACAATGAGGAAACATCTTTTTTTTCTCTTTAGTGCAGGTAATGAACGGTTCTGAAAGACGGCATACCCGCTCACTAATGAATAAAATGTATACAAAACACTGATGTCTGACACATTTGATGAAAAAAGCATTTTCAAAAAGCAGCGGACATATGAGCCACTAGCAGCTCCCCGTAGCCCAACCAAACATGACGTAAACAAAAGGAGCTTGGGAAGGTAGTTCCGACTGAGCAATCTGATTGGTCGAAGGCATTTTGACCGTGCTCAAATCGAGCCGAAGCACGGCTGGACTGTCGCACAACAATATTACTCCGCCTCGGTCTCCATGGCAACCTAGCTAGTAGCATAGCCATGATCAGCTTCAATTACTTCTTGATAAACAACATCGTCAGTATCCATGTGCCGCGACACAAGCTGCTGTTAGTGTCCGCTACATTTACAGTCATTAGTGGGCATAGAGGATGGTAATCCCTACAGTTTACACTTCACAACGGGACACTTAAAGCCACTCGCCGTTGTCTCCAGTGACGTGCGGTGAGGTCAGTGAGTGGGTAGGCACTGAGTTCTGAAAGCCAGA
Source organism: Ammodytes dubius (assembly GCA_026122265.1). NCBI lineage: Eukaryota > Metazoa > Chordata > Actinopteri > Uranoscopiformes > Ammodytidae > Ammodytes > Ammodytes dubius. The sequence goes on along the minus strand of JAOPFK010000183.1, from coordinate 21,613 downwards.
TTTCTCTAAACCTATATATTGTTAAATCAAAAATAATAAACAACAAACAGGCACGCACGGCCGATTTCAAATAAGTTCCTCCCTTTCTTTCTTTCTCTCTCTCTCTCTCTCACTCACACACACACACACACACACACACACACACACACACAGACGGGACGTTAGCCTATATGAAATGTCACGACGGTGACTTCAGGTTTGCCCGTAGCCTACTGTAGTTTGGTCTAAATGATTAAACATCGCATCCATCGACTTAAGCCTGTTACATACTCCGCGAGAAGAAAGAACAGAGTTCTCGGTGACAGAGCTGCGAGAAGAAAATGACGTCATTTTCTTCTCTCAGCTCTTGTTTAGCTGTTCTCGCAGCTTGTTCTCGACACATCACCCGGGCCGAACTTTCTTCTCGCAGCTTGTCCGAGAACTATTGCGTGATTGGTCAGTCTGAAGTCAATGAGGAAAGGGAAGTGAAATCAGCTGGCGCTACTGGGTCAATTACCATGGTAACAATGCGCCGCGGTGAGGAGTTCGGCAGTTGAGTTCTCGTGAAGTATGTAATGTCAGACCAGAAAGAACTTCTCGCAGCTCTGTCACCGAGAACTTTGTTCTTTGTTCTCGCGGAGTATGTAACAGCCTTTAACGGACCCGTCCCTCACACCGAGGGCCGAAAAAACGTAAGGCAACAAGTCAAACCTTCGCCGATTCAAACTACCGGTACTACTTCTATTCAACTTAAAAATAAAAGACAGCATTCATCATTATGTAGGACTACAGCATAACTGATGGCAACTCCACTCCATAAACTTTATCTTAATAGATAAAGTACCAGTAGTGTATGCCCCATGGACCTGTCCAGCATCAGAATGTAACCATTTATCCACTTTGCAGAGCTTAGGTTTGTCCGTCAGTAACAATGAAAACACAACTGCTCAATTGAATATAAAATGCAGAATGGATTGCACTCGGTATCAATTCATCCAACTTTATTATTAAATAAACCCCAAAAAAGTTTCTGACTCACCAATCTGACTCCCTGGCTGTAGAAATAAGCAAGACGACAGTAATCCAGTGACAGTCTGACTGACAGCACAGCTAGCTAGCATCCTTCAGTTCATGTAGGCTACCTGTCCGTTTGAAATGCTCGAACATTGTTTGTCCCTGTTGCTGCTGTACACCGTCCAAGGCTGGCGCAGGCCTTTCTCTTGCTATTCATTCTGGTCCTTTTAAAATTATAATCCAATTTGTTAAAATTCCTCCAGTCTGAAATATCTGCGGGCACGGACAGGGCAGCTGCAATGTTGACTTAAAAATCCGCGGGGGTAACGCGACGTGAATGAGCATTGCCAACGTAATGACGTTGGCCTAAACTGCGTAAATGTCTAGTAATATCTCGATTTTAATTGGTCCATGAATGATATGTAACGTAAAGGTTTATGTGGCATACCATTTACGTAAAAAAGGCACAAAGAATTATGCTTATTTGCGTACATGTTAAATAATACAGAATCAAGTGCGCATGCGCGAAAACTTTTTTTTTCTTGCCGTCCACAATGAATAGGCGCAAAGGCACTGATTCTTTGCCATACACAATGAATGGGAAACAGCAAAGGCACAATATTTTTTTGGCGTAACTTACAAACTGCCACGTTTCTAATCAAAACGTCTACACTTTTTTAAAGTAATCGCGGAGAGAGAGAGAGAGAGAGAGACCTTGACGCTGTGTTTTAATACGGCTGGACGCACTCCATGTCCGGCTTAAAAAGTGGGGGGGACAAAATGAGTCTTGACCCCCATACCCCCCGTAATCGACGTCTATGGTGAAATGTGTTATGTGTAGGGGTGTAACGGTACGCTAAAGTCACTGTTTGGTACGTACCTCAGTTTTGAAGTCACGGTACGGTACAGTACGGTACGGTTCATAGTTAAGGGAGAATGAACAGTTTTAGCTGTCAGTAACTAGCTAACATACAAATAAAATGCATAACAAATATAAAAAGAATACTGCTACAATTCTCCAATGAATAAAATACTTCTTAAATACTAGTGAAGGTGCAGCATAAACTAAAATTGCACTGGAAAAAAAAGCCAGTGTTACTGCTCAGCAGGCTCTGTAAACTGGTATGTAAACAAAGGCTATCTCATCTTTAAGGGTATTTTTGACTTTAAAAAAAGAAAATATTGCTGCAGCTCTCTTAGCTCTGAAGTGCTCTTATAAATATAACAATTATCAAATAAAAGTGCAACAGCAGCATTAATTAAATGACAGCTTGTGTATTTTCAGTATAAAGAAGAAAATAATGTCTGGGTTTGCACAGCTCGTTTTTTCTTCACAGTAACGGTGATAGTAAGACCTGGATGATGCCTTTTCAAATGCGTATGCATGTTCAACGTTTTGGCTCCCTTTATATGTCCATGGTTGGCTCCTACATAGGCGATCACGGTAAAACAATAACCTGTGTGCCGACATTGTTCCACACGTCTATCACTGTCTTCATAATTCACCTGGAATCCGAAGTTATCCCTCAAATAGGATTTGAATGACAGGGGGGCGCCTGCAAGCTCCGGTTTTCTGCTGACTTTCGCCATGCAGTTCGCTCTTTGTTCGATAGCACTGTATAATATCTTTATTTGCACTACTCATAGACTGTAAAAGAGGAGTAGGCTACTACCGTATTGGTCAGAATATAAGACGGGTTTTTCCCCCTGGAAATAGGTCGTAAAAAGTCGGGTCATCTTATATTCGGGGTCTAGTATTCGGCGAAAAAAGAGGCACGGGACATCGCCAAAGCCAGTGCAAAGCCTCGACTCATTATGACAGGGTGTCCGCGGAGTCTTAAAAAGTCTTAAAAAGTCTTAAATTCATTTTTCTAAATTTAAGGCCTTAAAAAGTCTTAAATTCATTAAAAATGTGATATGCTGGTCTTAAATCCATTACTCAAAGGTCTTAAATTTGTCGGGGCAGGACTATTCATTGTTAGCCTATATATTTTTTCTTCTGCGACTTTCCGAGAAGGAGCTACTTTCTAACTAACGGCTGATATAAAAGTCCGACACTAGAGGCAGTACGGCCGTGTGTGGCTGTGATACGCATATAAACGTAACATAGAAGAAGAATGTGTGTCCCCTGCCTCCGAATTTGAAGTCGGTCATGTTAAAGCAAGAAAGGGGAGAACGACCCAGCGAAATGCATGCCCAGCTTTTATAAATTCAGTGAGGTGGAGGGAGGACGACAAATATCATGGCTGGCTTTATTCACCCCGCGACCACACACTGACGCTACTCCGTAGTTGTGCAACCACCCGCCCGCTGGCGATGTAGGTAGGCTACTGACCCAAACGCAACTCACACAGAAACAAACAGATTGATGTGTTTAGTAATTTTATTTATTTATCTATATTCATTAATTAATAGCTGCTCATCAGACGGTCACATTCAGGTCGCTTTGCTGTGAGCTCACAGAGTGAGACGCGAGTCTCTGCTTCTCTGTCTGTCGCTTTATTTCTCTCCACTCTGCCCTCGCTCTCTGACGGCTAGTTAAGAACTATTGACGATCGTCCCGTCAATCGCAGACAGTAGCCTACATTTCCATCACCATTCGGTACAACCCTAATACCCGCAGTTTATTAACCTGGCTGCCTGCAACAATATGAAGAAAATAAAACATTTCGCAAATTACCGCAGGTCCCGTGGGCATCCCCCAGTTATGCAAACCATACAGTAGCCTATGCTATGCCTACTTTACAGTAGCCTATTTCCCGATTTTGAAAGTGCAAAAACATTCACCTGTGGAACCAATTTTTAAATAGTTTCTGCCATAAGTTCTGAAAAATAAAGTTAATGGACTAAGTTTGTTGTTTATTGAATAAGTAGGCTAATTAAAATTTGAAAGACATTCTTCCCCATAAATTACCAGATTTTTGTATTTCATTCTAATACTGCATGCTGCAGCTAACACATTTTCTTTATTGATTAAACTGTTCTTGTGACTTGATTAATCAGAAAATGTCAATCAATTGATACAGCTCTATAATAGGTTGAAAAGGTGGTAATGATGGGTTTTCACGTTACCTTTACAGTGATCTTATATTTATTTGATGGTAAATGCGGGGGGACATTGTCTTCATTCAGACTGCTGAATTTTTTTAATTTTCTGTAATTAGTGCATTGAATATTTGATATTCAAACTTAATAAACCTCTACAGAGCATATAGGCTACTGTAGTGTAGTTAGTAGATTTATGTTGCCACGGTATTGGTGTTCATTAGAGGTCTTAAAATGTGCAGATACCCTGAGAGAGGCTACTTTCTTCCTAGCTTCTGATATAAATGAGTATCACTTTATGTTCAATAAACAGACAAAGTAAACTTGAATGAGTCTCATTGAGTGACACACAAGATATGCTTGGGTTGTAATACAGCTGGACCCCCCAAATATTGCCTATATGTATTGTGTTTTAGGTCTTAAATTTCATTCAAGGTGGTATTAAAAAGGTCTTAAAAAGTCTTAAATTTGACATGCTGAAACCTGCAGATACCCTGTATGAGGCGAGTCAACGTGTCACAGGCAGGAATCAGCTGTGCGATCGACTTTTACTGTGGCTTTTTAGCTGCGGTAGTGTGCTGAGGAGAGATTGCCAACAGCGCTGTCCTTTTACGCACCAGCAGGGCCGCCGTAATGTTTAGATTTCATCATTTGCATCAAAGCCCTAATGATAATAAGAATGAGAGGCTTCTTTTGAACGCTGTCCAAGTCCATGCACTGTCCATGCGGTCGTTGTGATTGTAACTTTGTCGGCTGTAAACTGAAACTGACGGAGATCGAGGAAGCCTTCCAATCGAAAAGGTTAACGTGCCCCGGTTATCATTTCAGCCTTAAACCACGGCGTTGATAGCTTTCGTTTCAGCACTAAGCTATGTGATTTTTTCATTTCATTTAACTTTTATTTATCCTATGAGCATTAAATAAATGTTGTGTCTCAAATGCCGAGGACAGCAGCGAGGATGACCCGCTATGCCATGACCGAACGAGAGAGATGACAGCGAGAGCTACATGCTTTTGCTTTAGCGACAGAGTCTCCAAAGGTCACCAATAACACCAGAAAAAGTAGCTAGAATAGAATAGAATCTTTATTGTCATTGTACAAGACAACAAAATTCTGTTTGGAGCAGTCCTCCAGTTGCACAGTACAAAATATAAAAAATATTTAAAACAAAACACGACATTATCCGCAGTATATACAGTATATACTGTATATATAAATAGAATATATATATAAATAAAAGTCCAAGTGCAATAGTGCAATCGTGTGTGTATGAGATGAGATGGGGAGTGGCAGTAGAGTGGGAGTGGAGTTTACTAATGTCACAGCTCTGTGGTAGAAACTGCTTTGCAGTCTTGTGGTGCGGGCAGGCAGTGTCCTGTATCGTCTTCCTGAGGGCAGGAGGGTGAAGAGGCAGTGTCCAGGGTTTGTGCTGTCTCTGAGGATGCCCTTGACCCTCCGAGTGCAGCGGGTCAGGTAGACGTCCTCCAGTCTGGGGAGCTGGGTGCCGGTGATCCTCTCAGCGGTCTTAATGATGCGCTGGAGAGCTTTTCTGTTAGATTTGTCGCTGGACGCTTTTTTGAAAAAAAGTCGCCAGAGGGGCCTGAAAAGTCGCTAAGTTGGCAACTTTGCACCCTCATGCTGTGCTCAACATGGAGATAAAATACTCTAAATCGCTGGCTGCTTCTGCGCAAGTGCGAGCCGAGCCGGAGGCTAAATGGTCCGGGGGGGAACTCCGACGACAAGTTTTAAGTTCCACACCGCAAAACAAGCCTGTACATTCGCCATATTAACGCTTTGTACGCCACAAACGGACCCGCGGTCCACCTCTGTAACCACCAAGAGGGGCCTGTGCCATCACGGTACGGTACAAATACGTGTATCGTTACACCCCTAGTTATGTGATCCTGCCACCCTGTCAATCCATCGTACAGTGAGCAGCTTTGGTCAATCCCTAAATATTACCTATCATGTGTATACTATAATATCACTAAATTGATTCTAACATTTGTTTTCATCCCCTAGCCTATGCAATGGCCCTGGTGGACTCTCTGAGGGAGGGACACTCCAGAAGATCACATGAGAGAGCAGAGCTGGTTCTCCATCTCCACTGCACCTGCTACCCTTCTGCTACCACATCCTGTGAGAAGATCTCTAAAGATGGACCAGCCTGGAACTCGCTTGGCTGTCACAGCTTCACACTGCACATTAGTCTGACTCAAGCACACAAATTGGTTTCCAGTTTTCAGATTGTGATTGTGATTATTAAGTCTAGACAAAGTCAGATCAGTTCTCAATTCATAATCATATTGATTGCAGTCAAAGAGGTGACATACTCAGTCATGTTTATTTGTGAGACATGTAAAAAAGCTAAGATAGATTTTGACAAAAATTGGGCCACAGAACAAGGAGGAGTTACTAGTTTTGTTTTATAAAGTATTGTTCTGGCAAACACCTGAGGATTGTGGGTATTTTTATCTAGAGCCAGATATAAAATTGAACATTTTCTCTTAATATAATATCTTAGGGATTACACAGCTGCAGGTATGCTATTGTGAGTACATTCTAGTTTTGAATTTGTTAATTTGTATTTTCCATTTTGACCATATACAGCACATTATAGCATAATCCCAAAAAAAATATTTTAAAAAGCCCCAAATTTCTGATTTCTTGGTGGGGTAAGCTCTTACTTTGCATTTCAACTGATCGTGTGTAGATGTGATAATTGTCATTCATAAATATAAGAATACATTAAATGTTTGTATTGAAATGACATGTATTAGTCTTGCTTTTGAAGCACAAAGACCTAATTATTTATGCAATATGTGTTACAAATATAGACATTCCAAACTGCATAAAATGGTATATGGTGTGACACTTTGGTTGATATTAACTTATCATTGAAATGATGAATATGAAGCTTTGTAAATACCCGGTTCCTCTGGACACATCACATAAGGTAAGCTCTTTAGCAGAACTGCCTGGGAATAGGCACACAAAATCCACAATTAAACCCGATAATCTAATTAGAATTGTACAGGTATACAGGTACTGATAATATCACATAAGAAATGTGAAGGAACAAAACTTCCATGTTGTAATGTCTCCTTTTTGCTAGTCTGTACTTATTCACAAATTGAAATTGATAAATCCAACCAAATTGGTTGGATTTATTACCTTACTAGACCAACAAGTGTATGATTTAAAGGCAATAGCCTATTTGTGGATACATGCTGAATACTCAGAAACGAGATGATTATCTAGGTAATTGTATTGTTGTCCTTTAACATGGGATTATTTACAAATTATTAGATGAAATGTTTATGTTTTTGGAGCCATCAACCTCTTGTCCCGTTCATTCTTGACGTTACCTGTTTAAGTGGTGAACTAGAAGGGGAATTAATAACGGAATAGCCTTTTCAACTCTTATCATCACTATACTATACACAAAGGACTTTTAACTGCATGAAAAATGACAATAGAAATACAGTAGGATATTTTAATTCTCGTTAGGCTATATAAGCATAGGTTTGTCAGCCTAATAACATATTGGCACAGCGACGTGTGTGTGGTTAGATGTTCAAATTGGGCTCAGATGGCAAACAAAAATAGTAATATGACTCACAGAACTGGCTAGATCTTATATGAACTATGAAACGGCATGAAGTTTGTCTGACCAGAGATGGTGAGACAATTTCCCTGTGCTTCAGGCTGAAAGCCACACCTCAAGATTCACACAGTGCTGGGTTTGGTCGGACTTCGCTGTCCTAAGTGACCTCATATGCAGTCACCTAATAATTGCTTATTACCAGAGCCTATTGTATCGAAAAAAAAGGCAAATTGTGTGGGTTTGTTAAATTGAAAACTTTTCTGTGTGTCGGGTCAAAAAATACCTATAGAAAAAAGGGAAAGCTAAAGGCTAGGCCTAAAAAAATAATAAAAAAGGGTCCTCTCCTCTCTCATTTTTTTTTTTAAAATTTAAAATGAAAGGCTATAGCCAACAAGAAAACATTTCATACTTTTTATATAAAAAACTAATCAAAATTTTATAATTTTTTTAAAAAAAATTTTTTTTAATTTTTACCCGGGAAACAAATTTTTTTGAAGGGCAAAAATCCCCAACCAAGGGCCTTTCCTTTACAATACTTTGTTTTTTTTAACAAAAATAAAAAAAATCAGTGGAGTCCTTTTTTCTTTAAATTTAAATGAAAAAAGGTAAAAACCAAAAAGGAAAAAACACTTTTCATTTTTTTTTGTTTGTTTTTCAAAAAAAAATTTAGTCCATTGGGTTTTTAAAAAAAAATTTTTGTTTTTTAATTTTTAAAAAAAAAAAAAATTAATTTATGAACACAATTGGGGGTTTTTTTGGTTTTTTTCGAAGAAAAAAAACAATTGCCTTTTTTTTTTAAACAAAATTTTCTTTTTTAAATTTTTAACAAAAAAAAAGGAATTTTCTTTTACCCCAAAAAAAATTGCACCAAAAACCTTTTTTTAAAAACCAAAAAAAATTTTTTTTTTTAAAAAATTTTTTTTTTAAAATTTGTCAAATGGCTTTACAAAAAAACAAAAACGTGGGGGGGGGTTTTTCACAAGGTAAAATTTTTTTGAAATCACTGAATTTAACCATTTCAATCCTTTCCGAATGTCCTTTTTGGGGCCTTTTTTAGGGACTTGGGTTTCCCGCCCCAATAAACAATGCGCCCCTTGGGGGCCCCCCCTTTTTGGGGGCCCCCCCAAAAAAAAAAGTTTTCTTTTTTTTTTTTTTTTTATTTGGGGTTTTTTCCTCATTTTTCTTATTACATACAAAAAAAAAATAAAATTTTTCAATATTTTTTCCCAAAAATTAAACATTCATTTAAAATCCCCCTTATTTCAATTTTTCATCCAAAGGGGGAAAATTTTTTTTAAAAAAAAAAAGGGGGGGCCCCTTGCCCCCGCCCTTTTTGCTAACCTATTCGTTTTTTGTTGGAAAAGAAGATACAGTAGCGGGAAAAAGAGTTCTTTGCTTCTTCCCCCACTGCATTTAAATCATTCACTATATTCAGAAAAAATTTGCCCTAAAAAAAAAGAGCCCCAAGCCCAACCCAGGACCCCCAAAAAATTTTATTTTATATTAATATTTTTATGGAAAATCCAACCCCCCTTAAAATACTTTTTAATTCATCTACCCCCCCCTCCCCAAAAATTTTTTTTACACCCAAAAACCCAAACCCAAATGCCCAATTCATTTTCACTTAAAAATTAAAAAAAATCTCCCGGGGGGCTCCCCCCCCCCCCCCAGGGGCGAATCTCGGCAAAAATTTCCACCCCACAGGAAGGCACAAAAAACAGTGGTGTGTGAATGATAAAAAAAAGATCATTTTTCAGCAGCCAAACTTTGGAAAAGGGGGCCCCCCCAATAAATTTTTCGTTTAGGGCCCCGGGAAGGGTTTTGGGGCCGGGCTCTGATATATATAAGTATTTGCATTAAAAATTTTAAAGCAAATTTTTATCATCAGCTTTCAGTGAATTTTTATTGCTTCTTCTGCAGCTCTCACTGAAATAAGGCTAATTTTCAACTTTGTTCAAATGTGCTGTAACTTTTGTTCAAAATGGCTTTCAAGAGTCTTTCATGGCTTGCCAAGCAAACTCAGCATGCTACATAGTTATATAAGTATTTGCATTGAAATATTAAGCAAATTTTATCATCAGCTTTCAGTGAAGTTTTTTTGCTTCTTTCGCACCCTCACTGAAATAAGGCTAATTTTCAACTTTGTTCAAATGTGCTGTAACTTTTTTTCTAAATGGCTTTCAAGAGTCTTTCATGGCTTGCCAAGCAGAACTCAAGCATGCTACAGTAGTTATAATAGTATTTGCATTGAAATATTAAGCAAATTTTATCATCACTTTCAGTGAAGTTTATTGCTTCTTTCTGCAGCTCTCACTGAAATAAGGCTAATTTTCAACTTTGTTCAAATGTGCTGTAACTTTTGTTCTAAATGGCTTTCAAGAGTCTTTCAGGGCTTCCCAAGCAGAACTCAGCATGCTACAGTAGTTAATAAAGTATTTGCATTGAAATATAAGCAAATTTTATCATCAGCTTTCAGTGAAGTTTTTATTGCTTCTTTCTGCAGCTCTCACTGAAATAAGGCTAATTTTCAACTTTGTTCAAATGTGCTGTAACTTTTGTTCTAAATGGCTTTCAAGAGTCTTTAAATGGTTTACCCAAAGCAGAACTCAGCATGCTACAGTAGTTATATATAGAATTTGCATTGAAATATTAAGCAAATTTTATCATCAGCTTTCAGTGAAGTTTATGCTTCTGCTTCTGCTGCTTCTTTCTGCAGCTCTCACTGAAATAAGGCTAATTTTCAACTTTGTTCAAATGTGCTGTAACTTTTGTTCTAAATGGCTTTCAAGAGTCTTTCATGGCTTGCCAAGCAGAACTCAGCATGCTACAGTAGTTATATATAGTATTTGCATTGAAATATTAAGCAAATTTTATCATCAGCTTTCAGTGAAGTTTTATTGCTTCTTTCTGCAGCTCTCACTGAAATAAGCTAATTTTCAACTTTGTTCAAATGTGCTGTAACTTTTGTTCTAAATGGCTTTCAAGAGTCTTTCATGGCTTGCCAAGCAGAACTCAGCATGCTACAGTAGTTATATATAGTATTTGCATTGAAATATTAAGCAAATTTTATCATCAGCTTTCAGTGAAGTTTTATTGCTTCTTTCTGCAGCTCTCACTGAAATAAGGCTAATTTTCAACTTTGTTCAAATGTGCTGTAACTTTTGTTCTAAATGGCTTTCAAGAGTCTTTCATGGCTTGCCAAGCAGAACTCAGCATGTTACAGTAGTTATATATAGTATTTGCATTGAAATATTAAGCAAATTTTATCATCAGCTTTCAGTGAAGTTTTATTGCTTCTTTCTGCAGCTCTCACTGAAATAAGGCAAATTTTTTCAACTTTGTTCAAATGTGCTGTAACTTTTGTTCTAAATGGCTTTCAAGAGTCTTTCATGGCTTGCCAAGCAGAACTCAGCATGCTACAGTAGTTATATATAGTATTTGCATTGAAATATTAAGCAAATTTTATCATCAGCTTTCAGTGAAGTTTTATTGCTTCTTTCTGCAGCTCTCACTGAAATAAGGCTAATTTTCAACTTTGTTCAAATGTGCTGTAACTTTTGTTCTAAATGGCTTTCAAGAGTCTTTCATGGCTTGCCAAGCAGAACTCAGCATGTTACAGTAGTTATATATAGTATTTGCATTGAAATATTAAGCAAATTTTATCATCAGCTTTCAGTGAAGTTTTATTGCTTCTTTCTGCAGCTCTCACTGAAAATAAGGCTAATTTTCAACTTTGTTCAAATGTGCTGTAACTTTTGTTCTAAATGGCTTTCAAGAGTCTTTCATGGCTTGCCAAGCAGAACTCAGTATGCTACAGTAGTTAGGGGAAGGTGGGGTGATTTGTGCAACTTTTTACTCAAAGTGATTTTAAAGTGAGGCCTTGACAGTTATGTCTCCAACTCAAATATGTACATATATTTCAGGATGTTGTGCATCCCTGGCAATAAAAACTTTGGATCTGGAATAAACTGTTTAAGAAATATAGCTTTCGGAAAAAAAGTTGTCTTGTCGCACAAATCACCCCACGTAGTGGGGTCATTTGTGCGTCATTGTGTCACAATGACAAAGTCACCATCATCATCTTTCTGGCCATCTGAACTCTCATCAGTGGTGTCGTTAAGTGGAATTGAGATGTCACTCTCTTCTGAGCTACTGTAGACAATCACTTTCTTTTGGTGACCAGCGTATACAGCCATGCCACTGGCACAACTCTCAGAAATGTACTTTGCACTAGTTGCTCCGTGCTTGTGGAACCAACTGCCACCTGACAAATGTGATTCCCCCTACATTTCTGCCTTAAATCAAGGCTCAAAACCCATATGTACACCCTGGTGTTTCCTCCCCATTAACCTCTGCACTACTTACTTACCTCTGCACTACTATCTGTGTTTATGTGGATGTATGGGCTTTACGTCTTTTATTTGGTTATTGTTATTTTACCTTCATTGTTTTACCTACTGAATGCACTATGTACAGCACTTTGGACAGTGCAAACTGTCATAAATGTGCTTTTATAAATACATTTTACTTACTTACTTACTTATAACTCACCCAGGCCCTTGCGCACAAATCACCCCATCCCCAGAATTTTGGATAATAGGCATGATGCAGCAATTTAGGGTTGACATTGTGCTAACTATATAGACTCAAAGTGTAGCATACCAAAGCACTAAAACATGTGTCAAATGTTTTCAAACGTGTCTATAATTGTTCAGACACAATAATCAAAAAACCTTGATCATGGAAATTTTACTTTGAAAGGCAAAACACAGTTTTTTGAGCTTAAATGTGCTTATATCTTATTCCTTGTGTCTCCCTTCTTTACAGGATGAGTCAAATGGATGGCTCTTCTTAAATATGTGGTCACATTTCCAATTTCTTCCACGGTTTTCTAGAAACAAGGGGTTTTGCAACTTCCAAAATGCACAAATCACCCCCCCTTCCCCTATATATAGTATTTGCATTGAAATATTAAGCAAATTTTATCATCAGCTTTCAGTGAAGTTTTATTGCTTCTTTCTGCAGCTCTCACTGAAATAAGGCTAATTTTCAACTTTGTTCAAATGTGCTGTAACTTTTGTTCTAAATGGCTTTCAAGAGTCTTTCATGGCTTGCCAAGCAGAACTCAGCATGCTACAGTAGTTATATATAGTAAATTTTCATTGAAATATTAAGCAATTTTATCATCAGCTTTCAGTGAAGTTTTATTGCTTCTTTCTGCAGCTCTCACTGAAATAAGGCTAATTTTCAACTTTGTTCAAATGTGCTGTAACTTTTGTTCTAAATGGCTTTCAAGAGTCTTTCATGGCTTGCCAAGCAGAACTCAGCATGCTACAGTAGTTATATATAGTATTTGCATTGAAATATTAAGCAAATTTTATCATCAGCTTTCAGTGAAGTTTTATTGCTTCTTTCTGCAGCTCTCACTGAAATAAGGCTAATTTTCAACTTTGTTCAAATGTGCTGTAACTTTTGTTCTAAATGGCTTTCAAGAGTCTTTCATGGCTTGCCAAGCAGAACTCAGCATGCTACAGTAGTTATATATAGTATTTGCATTGAAATATTAAGCAAATTTTATCATCAGCTTTCAGTGAAGTTTTATTGCTTCTTTCTGCAGCTCTCACTGAAATAAGGCTAATTTTCAACTTTGTTCAAATGTGCTGTAACTTTTGTTCTAAATGGCTTTCAAGAGTCTTTCAGGGCTTGCCGAGCAGAACTCAGCATGCTACAGTAGTTATATATAGTATTTGCATTGAAATATTAAGCAAATTTTATCATCAGCTTTCAGTGAAGTTTTATTGCTTCTTTCTGCAGCTCTCACTGAAATAAGGCTAATTTTCAACTTTGTTCAAATGTGCTGTAACTTTTGTTCTAAATGGCTTTCAAGAGTCTTTCATGGCTTGCCAAGCAGAACTCAGCATGCTACAGTAGTTATATATAGTATTTGCATTGAAATATTAAGCAAATTTTATCATCAGCTTTCAGTGAAGTTTTATTGCTTCTTTCTGCAGCTCTCACTGAAATAAGGCTAATTTTCAACTTTGTTCAAATGTGCTGTAACTTTTGTTCTAAATGGCTTTCAAGAGTCTTTCATGGCTTGCCAAGCAGAACTCAGCATGCTACAGTAGTTATATATAGTATTTGCATTGAAATTTTAAGCAAATTTTATCATCAGCTTTCAGTGAAGTTTTATTGCTTCTTTCTGCAGCTCTCACTGAAATAAGGCTAATTTTCAACTTTGTTCAAATGTGCTGTAACTTTTGTTCTAAATGGCTTTCAAGAGTCTTTCATGGCTTGCCAAGCAGAACTCAGTATGCTACAGTAGTTAGGGGAAGGTGGGGTGATTTGTGCAACTTTTTACTCAAAGTGATTTTAAAGTGAGGCCTTGACAGTTATGTCTCCAACTCAAATATGTACATATATTTCAGGATGTTGTGCATCCCTGGCAATAAAAACTTTGGATCTGGAATAAACTGTTTAAGAAATATAGCTTTCGGAAAAAAAGTTGTCTTGTCGCACAAATCACCCCACGTAGTGGGGTCATTTGTGCGTCATTGTGTCACAATGACAAAGTCACCATCATCATCTTTCTGGCCATCTGAACTCTCATCAGTGTGTCGTTAAGTGGAATTGAGATGTCACTCTCTTCTGAGCTACTGTAGACAATCACTTTCTTTTGGTGACCAGCGTATAACAGCCATGCCACTGGCACAACTCTCAGAATGTACTTTGCACTAGTTGCTCCGTGCTTGTGGAACCAACTGCCACCTGAAAAATGTGATTCCCCTACATTTCTGCCTTTAAATCAAGGCTCAAAACCCATATGTACACCCTGGTGTTTCCTCCCCATTAACCTCTGCACTACTTACTTACCTCTGCACTACTATCTGTGTTTATGTGGATGTATGGGCTTTACGTCTTTTATTTTGGTTATTGTTATTTTACCTTCATTGTTTACCTACTGAATGCACTATGTACAGCACTTTGGACAGTGCAAACTGTCATAAATGTGCTTTTATAAATACATTTTACTTACTTACTTACTTATAACTCACCCAGGCCCTTGCGCACAAATCACCCCATCCCAGAATTTTGGATAATAGGCATGATGCAGCAATTTAGGGTTGACATTGTGCTAACTATATAGACTCAAAGTGTAGCATACCAAAGCACTAAAACATGTGTCAAATGTTTTCAAACGTGTCTATAATTGTTCAGACACAATAATCAAAAAACCTTGATCATGGAAATTTTACTTTGAAAGGCAAAACACAGTTTTTTGAGCTTAAATGTGCTTATATCTTATTCCTTGTGTCTCCCTTCTTTACAGGAAAGAGTCAAATGGATGGCTCTTCTTAAATATGTGGTCACATTTCCAATTTCTTCCACGGTTTTCTAGAAACAAGGGGTTTTGGGAACTTCCAAAATGGGACAAATCAAACCCCACCATTCCCCTATTTTATAGTATTTGCATTGAAATATTAAGCAATTTTTTTCATCAGCTTTCAGTGAAGTTTTATTGCTTCTTTCTGCAGCTCTCACTGAAATAAGGCTAATTTTCAACTTTGTTCAAATGTGCTGTAACTTTTGTTCTAAATGGCTTTCAAGAGTCTTTCATGGCTTTCCAAGCAGAACTCAGCATGCTACAGTAGTTATATATAGTATTTGCATTGAAATATTAAGCAAATTTTATCATCAGCTTTCAGTGAAGTTTTATTGCTTCTTTCTGCAGCTCTCACTGAAATAAGGCTAATTTTCAACTTTGTTCAAATGTGCTGTAACTTTGTTCTAAATGGCTTTCAAGAGTCCTTTCATGGCTTGCCAAGCAAACTCAGCATGCTACAGTAGTTATATATAGTATTTGCATTGAAATATTAAGCAAATTTTATCATCAGCTTTCAGTGAAGTTTTATTGCTTCTTTCTGCAGCTCTCACTGAAATAAGGCTAATTTTCAACTTTGTTCAAATGTGCTGTAACTTTTGTTCTAAAAAGGCTTTCAAGAGTCTTTCATGGCTTGCCAAGCAGAACTCAGCATGCTACAGTAGTTATATATAGTATTTGCATTGAAATATTAAGCAAATTTTATCATCAGCTTTCAGTGAAGTTTTATTGCTTCTTTCTGCAGCTCTCACTGAAATAAGGCTAATTTTCAACTTTGTTCAAATGTGCTGTAACTTTTGTTCTAAATGGCTTTCAAGAGTCTTTCATGGCTTGCCAAGCAGAACTCAGCATGCTAAAATTTATTTATATAGTATTTGCATTGAAATATTAAGCAAATTTTATCATCAGCTTTAAAGTGAAGTTTTATTGCTTCTTTCTGCAGCTCTCACTGAAATAAGGCTAATTTTCAACTTTGTTCAAATGTGCTGAAAACTTTTTTTCTAAATGGCTTTCAAGAGTCTTCATGGCTTGCCAAGCAGAATCAGCATGCTACAGTAGTTATTATAGTTTTGCATTGAAATATTAAGCAAATTTTATCATCAGCTTTCAGTGAAGTTTTATTGCTTTCTTTCTGCAGCTCTCACTGAAATAAGGCTAATTTTAAACTTTGTTTCAAATGTGCTGAAAACTTTTGTTCTAAATGGCTTTCAAGAGTTTTTCATGGCTTGCCAAGCAGAACTCAGATGTACAGTAGTTTATAGTATTTGCATTGAAATATTAAGCAAATTTTATCATCAGCTTTCAAGTGAAGTTTATTGCTTCTTTCTGCAGCTCTCACTGAAATAAGGCTAATTTTCAACTTTTTTTCAAATGTGCTGTAATTTTTGTTCTTAATGGCTTTCAAGAGTCTTTCTTTGGCTTGCCAAGCAGAACTCAGCATGCTACAGTAGTTTTTAATAGTATTTGCATTAAAAATATTAAGCAAATTTTATCATCAGCTTTCAGTGAAGTTTTATTGCTTCTTTCTCAGCTCTCACTGAAATAAGGCTAATTTTCAATTTGTTCAAATGTGCTGTAACTTTTGTTCTAAAGGCTTTCAAGAGTCTTTCAGGGGCTTGCCAAGCAAACTCAGCATCTACAGAGTTATATATAGTATTTGCTTTGAAATATTAAAAATTTTTATCATCAGGGGAAAGGGGGGGGTGTTTGGGGGAAATTTTTTACTAAAAGTGATTTTAAAGTGGGGCCCTTTTGACAGTTATGTCCCCAAACCCCCAAATATGTACATAAAATTTCAGGATGTTGTGCATCCCGGCAATAAAAACTTTGGATCGGGAAAAAAAACCCTTTTTAAAAAGAAATATAGTTTTTAAAAAAAAAAGTTTTTGCGCACAAATCACCCCACGGGGGGTTTTCCATTTTTTTCCCAATGACAAAGTCACCATCATCATTTTTCTGGCCATCTGAACTCCATCAGGGGTGTCGTTAAGGGGAAAATTAAAGAGTCACTCTCTTCTGAGCTACGTAACAACACTTTTTTTTTGGGTGACCACGTATACAGCCAGCCACGGGCACAACCTCAAAAGTACTTTGCACTATTGCTCCGTGCTTGTGGAACCAACTGCCACCTGACAAATGTGATTCCCCCAACATTTCTCCCTTTTAAAATTTCAAGGCTCAAAACCCATATGAAAACCCCCGGGTGTTTCCTCCCCATTAACCCTGCACAACTTACTTACCCGCACTACAATCTGTTTTAGTGGATGTATGGGCTTTACGTCTTTTTTTTGGTTATTGTTTTTTTTAACCTTCAATTTTTTAAACCCACTGAATGCACTATGTACAGACTTTGGACAGTGCAAACTGCATAAATGTGCTTTTTTAAAAAAACATTTTAAATTACTTACTTACTTAAAACTCACCCGGGCCCCTTTTCGCACAAATCACCCCATCCCCAGAATTTTTGGGTAATGGGCATATGCAGAAATTTTTGGGTTGACATTGTGCTAACTATATAGACTCAAATGTAGCATACCAAAGCACTAAAACAAAAAAGGGCAAATGTTTTCCAAAAGTGTCTATAATTGTTCAGAAAACAATAATAAAAAAAACCTTTATAAAGGGAAATTTTTCTTGAAAAGGGAAAAAACATTTTTTTTTAGCTTAAATGGGGCTTATATCTTATTCCTTGGGGTCTCCCCCTTTTTTACAGGGAAAAATCAAAAAGGATGGCTCTTCCCTTTAAAAATGTGGTCACATTTCCAAAAATTTTTTTCCACGGTTTTTTTAGAAACAAGGGGTTTTTTTCAACTTCCAAAATGCACAAATCACCCCATTCTTTCTGCAGCTCTCACTGAAATAAGCTAATTTTCAACTTTGTTCAAATGTGCTGTAACTTTTGTTCTAAATGGCTTTCAAGAGTCTTTCATGGCTTGCCAAGCAGAACTCAGCATGCTACAGTAGTTATATATAGTATTTGCATTGAAATATTAAGCAAATTTTATCATCAGCTTTCAGTGAAGTTTATATTGCTTCTTTCTGCAGCTCTCACTGAAATAAGGCTAATTTTCAACTTTGTTCAAATGTGCTGTAACTTTTGTTCTAAATGGCTTTCAAGAGTCTTTCATGGCTTGCCAAGCAGAACTCAGCATGCTACAGTAGTTATATAAAGTATTTGCATTGAAATATTAAGCAAATTTTATCATCAGCTTTCAGTGAAGTTTTATTGCTTCTTTCTGCAGCTCTCACACTGAAATAAGGCTAATTTTCAACTTTGTTCAAATGTGCTGTAACTTTTGTTCTAAATGGCTTTCAAGAGTCTTTCATGGCTTGCCAAGCAGAACTCAGCATGCTACAGTAGTTATATATAGTATTTGCATTGAAATATTAAGCAAATTTTATCATCAGCTTTCAGTGAAGTTTTATTGCTTCTTTCTGCAGCTCTCACTGAAATAAGGCTAATTTTCAACTTTGTTCAAATGTGCTGTAACTTTTGTTCTAATGGCTTCAGAGTCTTTCATGGCTTGCCAAGCAGAACTCAGCATGCTACAGTAGTTATATATAGTATTTGCATTGAAATATTAAGCAAATTTTATCATCAGCTTCAGTGAAGTTTTAATTGCTTCTTTCTGCAGCTCTCACTGAAATAAGGCTAATTTTCAACTTTGTTCAAATGTGCTGTAACTTTTGTTCTAAATGGCTTTCAAGAGTCTTTCATGTGCTTGCCAAGCAGAACTCAGCATGCTACAGTAGTTATATATAGTATTTGCATTGAAATATTAAGCAAATTTTATCATCAGCTTTCAGTGAAGTTTTATTGCTTCTTTCTGCAGCTCTCACTGAAATAAGGCTAATTTTCAACTTTGTTCAAATGTGCTGTAACTTTTGTTCTAAATGGCTTTCAAGAGTCTTTCATGGCTTGCCAAGCAGAACTCAGCATGCTACAGTAGTTATATAATTATTTGCATTGAAATATTAAGCAAATTTTTATCATCAGCTTTCAGTGAAGTTTTATTGCTTCTTTCTGCAGCTTCCACTGAAATAAAGGCTAATTTTCAACTTTGTTCAAATGTGCTGTAATTTTTGTTCTAAATGGCTTTAAAGAGTCTTTCAGGGCTTGCCAAGCAGAACTCAGCATGCTACAGTAGTTATAAATAGTATTTGCATTGAAATATTAAGCAAATTTTATCATCAGCTTTCAGTGAAGTTTTAATTGCTTCTTCTGCAGCTCTCACTGAAATAAGGCTAATTTTCAACTTTGTTCAAAGGGCTGTATTTTGTTCTAAATGGCTTTCAAGAGTCTTTCATGGCTTGCCAAGCAGAACTCAGCATGCTACAGTAGTTTTTATATAGTATTGCATTGAAATATTAAGCAAATTTTATCATCAGCTTTCAGTGAAGTTTTATTGCTTCTTTCTCTGCAGCTCTCACTGAAATAAGGCTAATTTTCAACTTTGTTAAAATTTTGCTGTAACTTTTGTTCTAAATGGCTTTAAAGAGTCTTTCAGGTTTGCCAAGCAGAACTCAGCATGCTACAGTAGTTATATATAGTATTTGCATTGAAATATTAAGCAAAATTTTATCATCACTTTCAGTGAAGTTTTTTTTGCTTCTTTCTGCAGCTCTCACTGAAATAAGGCTAATTTTCAACTTTGTTCAAATGTGCTGTAACTTTTGTTCTAAATGCTTTCAAGAGTCTTTAAAGGCTTCCCAAGCAGAACTCGCATCTACAGTAGTTATATATAGTATTTGCATTGAAATTTTAAAGCAAATTTTACATCAGCTTTCAGTGAAGTTTTATTGCTTCTTTCTCCCAGCTCTCACTGAAATTAAGGCTAATTTTCAACTTTGTTCAAATGTGCTGTAACTTTTGTTCTAAAGGGCTTTCAAGAGTCTTTAAATGGCTTGCCAAGCAGAACTCAGCATGCACAGTAGTTATATATATATTTGCATTGAAAATTAAGAAAATTTTATCATCAGTTTCAGTGAAGTTTTATTGCTTTCTTCGCGCCCCACTAAAAAAAAAAAAGAACAATTTTTTCAAAGCTTAACTTTTGTTCTAAAGGGCTTTCAAGATCTTCAGGGCTTCCCAACGAATCACATGCTACAGTAGTTAAAATATAGTATTTGCTTTGAAATATTAAAAAATTTTTATCATCACTTATAATTTTTATTGTTCTTTCTCAGCTCTCACTGAAATAAGGCTAATTTTCAACTTTGTTCAAATTGCTGAAATTTTTGTTCTAAATGGCTTCAATCTTTCATGGCTTGCCAAGCAGAACTCAGCATCTACAAAAGTTTAAAATTATTATTTCATTGAAAATTAAGAAAATTTTTATCATCAGCTTTCAGTGAAGTTTTATTGCTTCTTTTTGCAGCTCTCCTGAATAAGGCAAATTTTTTCAACTTTGTTCAAATGTCGAATTTTTGTTCAAAAAAGGGTTTTTCAAGAGTTTTTCAGGGCTTGAAAACAGAACTCAGCGCTACAGTAGTTATTTTAAGATTTGCATTAAAAAAAAAATTTTAAAAAAATTTTTATCATCACTTCATAAAGTTTTATTCTTTTTTCTGCACTCTCACTGAAAAAAGGGCAATTTTCAACTTTGTTTAAATGTGTGTAACTTTTTTTTCTAAATGGTTTTTCAAGATCTTTCATGGCTTGCCAACAAAACCAGCTTTACAGTGTTATATATATATTGATTGAAAAATTAAGCAAATTTTATCATCACTTTCAGTAAAGTTTTATTGCTTCTTTCTGCAGCTCTCACTGAAATAAGGCAATTTTCACTTTGTTCAAATGTGCTGTAACTTTTGTTCTAAAGGCTTTAAAGAGTCTTTCAGGCTTCCAAGCAAACCACATCAAGTGTTATATATAGTATTTGCATTGAATTTAAAAAATTTTTATCATCACTTTCGTGAAGTTTATTGCTTCTTTCTGCAGCTTCACTGAAAAAAAGGTAATTTTCAACTTGTTCAAATGTGCTGTAATTTTGTTCTAAAGGGCTTAAAGAGTTTTCATGGCTTCCCGAGCAGACTCAGCATTACAGTATTATATATATTTTGCATTGAAATTTTAAAGCAAATTTTTCATCATTTTCAGTGAATTTTATTCTCTTTCTGCAGCTCTCATAAAAATAAGGCAAATTTTCAACTTTTTAAAATGTCTGTAACTTTTTTTTAAAAGGGGCTTTCAAGGTCTTTCAGGCTTCCCAAGCAAACTCGCATGCTACAGTATTATATTTTTTTTATTTGCTTTTAAATTTTAAAGCAAATTTTATCTCAGCTTTCGTGAAAGTTTTTTGCTTTTTTCTGCAGCTCCACTGAAAAAAGGGCAAAATTTTCAACTTTGTTAAAATGTGCGTAACTTTGTTCAAAAATGGCTTTCAAATCTTTAAAGGTTTGCCAAGCAGAACCAGCATGCTACAGTATTTTATTATAGTATTTGCTTTAAAAATTTTAAGAAAATTTTATCATCAGTTTTCAGTGAAGTTTTATTGCTTCTTTCTGCAGCCTCATGAAAAAGGCAATTTTCAACTTTGTTCAAATTGCTGTAACTTTTTTTCTAAATGGCTTTCAGAGCCCCATT
>JAOPFK010000182.1:0-50107 GCA_026122265.1 Ammodytes dubius | reverse complement strand
CAACAGATCAGCGATGTCAATTGACACAAATGCCCACGCTTTCGATCAATATATAAAAAATGATTACAAGCTAACATGCGAAAAATATGCTAATAACACTAAATAAAAGTTTCAGCAAATGGGAATGCCAATGTATCAGAAATAAAAATATTGACTATAAATCAGTAACACGAAATCCAAAATCCGGAAACGAGTAAACAACAAAGTCACCAAAGAGGTAACAGGAAGGCCTCTCAAGGAAATACGTTTAAGTACCATTGCAAATCTAGCAACAGTATACCTTCATAGTCAGGATTGGTTGAAACCAGAGATCCACGACAATCCATCTTGAATAGTAGAGGATACGTCACAGCACAGGTAAGTGAAATATTTGACCCACAGGTGGTGAAGGATTAAAACTCATCACCAATCTTAGTCAGATCCTATTTGGAACATTAATGTCTCTTCAAATTTTCATTCCGCACAATAGTTGTTGAAATAAATAATTGATTATGATGTTGCCATTCCTAATGTCACATGGCTGGCGTGCAAAAACTACAAATACCAAGACTGCTTTTCTCCCTGAATTAATGAATCTATCTCTACTGTCATAATTCACATATCATGGGATTGATAATTGCAGTCACTTGGGACCCGAATGTTTGTGTAGGGAGTTTTCTGAAACATGTACGCTTCCTCTAAAAGCCCTATTTGAAATTTACATTATATTGATAAAAGGAATTTAGGAATACTGTGGGGACAGAGATATTAGCTTCTGTCTGAGAGTTAAACCCTATACATTCAGCAAAATACTGGTTAACAAAGTATTTCCAGTAAGAATTTCTGGAGAACATAAGTCATTGTTCTGTCTAATCAATCAAATCTGCATTATACAGTACATTCCAATATTGATGTAGTAAGTCAAATACACTAAGCCCTATTTGATTTTGTCAGCTTTGTGTTTGTATTGGCAAGATTCAGATTAAAAAACCTGGTCAAATGTGTGGGGCTGTATGCTCCATTATGACTAGTACACAGTTACTCTGATTTGGACTCTCTCTTCCCCACCCCCCTCTCTCTCTCTCTTCTCTCCTGGCGAACTGCTGGGCAGATAATTACAAAGTAGATGAAGGCTCTCACTAGGGTTGTTAGTGTTTAAATTAATGATACATCCAAATAAAGCCTCCATGCTTCTAAGGCTTCGCTAAGTTGTTTACGTCCTCACAATATCTCCAACCAACCCTTGACTACAGCACTGAATACAAAGACATTTCTCTACACCAGACCAACAAAAAAAGCCATTTTCGTTAGTCACAATATTTGAGAAACCTTTTCTGAAAGCATGTATTTTTTTTAATATCTGCATGGGTGTTTTTATTGTTTCTAGAAGACACGCTCATGGATTTCTGTTGCCTTTGAACTGCATTTGGTCTGTTAGGTTGCTGGTGTATTTTTATTGCCCAGCGTAGAGCATGTGCCACATTGGAAGGAGGAGAGATGCAACCAGATGGGAGATATACATGTATGCAAATAAGGCAAACAGCAATGAGGCCAGGTGTTGACTACTGCTGTTGCACTAAAAATAGGGCGTTTTTCAGTCACATGTGTTATCATAGTCAGAATTTAAAAATATGCTTTTCAGAGGTTTCCCTACACAGTGAATATTCCTCGATCTCAGGGTGCACACCAGAGTACATTTTGGTCCAAGATTTAGATTGTCTTTTTTTAGTAGCTAGTATAATAGAAATTTTGCTCAATTCATTTTCCAGTTTGAGTCAAGTCAAACTTTAAGACATACGTCTTGTTTTCATTAGGTGTGGGTCATTGTTGTTTCTTTGTTTCCTAATCTTTTTGGAGGCTACAGCTCTTTTCATCCTGTTGTGTGGGGTTGCCGAGGTGACAAAGGCATGTTTTTTGGTCTATCAACAGTCAGAGGAAAAGGCAATGTTTACCTGTTCGCCTACTACACAGTAACTCTGCTCTGCATTGATACAAAGGCCAGATGCTCCTCAATAAATCCACGTCATTCTAAACTGTGTGTTTAAACAGAGTCCCTCTCCCTGTGTGGTGCATGAACATGCTGCGTCACCACAGTATACTGTTCACTGTCTGGTTTAAGCTGCAGAGGAGAAACCAACATGTAAAGATATTTCTTAAGTGAACATTTACAGGAAGATTTCAAATGAATGACAGTCGACATTCTTAAACGTACGCATACCTTCTGAAAGAGGGCTGACAAAGTAATGTTGTTGACATACTACATTGGCAAAAAATTAAAATTGTAATACATTTTGACCTGCAAGTTTTCGTTTATCAGTTTGTTTTGTTGCCGTCTCTGCTCTTATTTTCAGTGGATTGTAGATCAATTCATTCCTTTTTCAGTCAAAGCATTCACATTTGCGTTTAGGTTTTTACTCAACTAGTAGTCTTGATTTTGACATTAGGAAATACAGTAGGTCAAAGAACATGTTAAGGCAAAATCAACACTGGTACACGATAGTCCTAGCCTGGTTCAACCAGACCATCGTACTTTATTTCATTCGTACAGAAGGTCTGGAACTGCTCTATTTGGCAAACGTTCACTCACTTGGAGGCGGGTGTCTGTTGAAGTTTAAAACTATTGGATCTGCCCAGTGCGACACTGGATCAGCCAACCAATCGCATAACATTTGGTCGTGTGACTTATGTCATGAGCCGGCTTCTGACGGTGTGTTCCAGTTTTACTGGGAACTCGGAAATTTCCGAATTCACTACATATTGTAGTCTATGGATCTACCGGTACCTGGAAACTGTTAGACTAGCAGGAGGGGCCCTCAGATTTCCAGGTACCCCTACCCGAGGTAGAACAAACCTCTACAATGATTTTTTAAATCTTTAGAATGTCCTGTTCATGAAATTGATTCTTGAGCACTTTTATCTTTGGGCGAAATATGTTTTTTTGGTTATTCTTTAGAACTACCCCAGTCCCTCAAAAAGAGCCAAATTAGGCCATTCCGAATAGGGGATATGTGACAAAAAAAGCCCATAACTTGGGAATGCTCACTGTTTTCTTCATCAGATTTGCTGAGGTACTAACCAGGTGTCTGTCCCACATCACCAAAAAGTTAGAATGTAATTTACCAAAACATTTATTGAAATAGAGTCCTGTATACAGAGCTTTAGTTTAGGCGGAAATGGTACTTTTGTGGTGATAGGAAAATAGGGTTCCTTTACTTTTCTCTCAAATATCACCAAAACATAAATTCCTGCCAAATATACCATTTATGTATTGTCTAGGATGCTATTGAACAATAACCAGTGGTTGAATGAAGATATATATTACAGTTCAATTTCTAATGAGATTTTTCTAGAAGTACTCCTCCACTGAAATAGCCATATTAGGACATTCCGATCTTGATTATGGTGTCTAATCCCACATTTTCAAGGATGGACAAGGCAGTGGTGCTATTTAAAACATGCTAGAAAGTACCCAACTTCATATATCTGGCATTCAGGGAACACAATTGTGGTAAAACCTTCAAATATTTGCGGAGTTATGCATATTTTCATGAATTACAGAATCAGTTCATGAGTTGTATGCTGACCTCATATTGTAAGCATATAAGGTCAGCATACAACTAAAGTAAATATCTTTTTCAAAGCCTGAACAATACATCAGTTTAGCCTGTTTGATAGGTTGCTATTTTATCCGTGTATCTCTGAGTAAGTCAACATTGCTCTAGGTTCCGAAGGAGCTAAGTGATATAAAAAGTACCAGGCAAGGTAAGTTGCAAGCAGTAACTTTTACTCACATAAAGTTGTAGGTCACACCCAAAACACATATGCATATACTGTTCATTATTTGAAAATAAAAACATGGGCCATTTAAAATAAACAACATGGTAAAGGGGAGGAGCTTAATGTGGGAAAGAGGAGGAGCGTAATATGGAAAAGGGGAGGAGCCTAAAGTGGTTAAGGGGAGGAGCTTAATGGGGTAAAGAGGAGGAGCCTAACATGGTCAAGGGAGGAGCTTAATATGGTAAAGAGGAGGAGCCTAACGTGGTTAAGGGGAGGAGCTGAATTTGGTAAAGGGGAGGAGCCTGACATGGTCAGGGGGAGGAGCTTAATGTGATAAAGGGAAGGAGCCTGACGTGGAAAAGGGGAGGAGCTTAATATGGTAAAGGGGAGGAGCCTAAAATGGTTAAGGGGAGGAGCTTAACGTGGTAAAGGGGAGGAGCCTAATATGGCAAATAGGAGGAGCCTAACATGGTTAAGGGGAGGAGCTTAATGTGGTAAAGGGGCGGAGCCTAGCATGGTTAAGGGGAGGAGCTTAATATGGTAAAGAGGAGGAGCCTAACGTGGTAAAGGGGAGGAGCCTAATATGGTAAATAGGAGGAGCCTAACGTGGGTAAGGGGAGGAGCTTAATGTGGTAAAGGGGAGGAGCCTACATTGGTAAAGGGGAGGAGCTTAACACAATAAAGAGGAGGGGCTTAATGTGGTAAAGGGGGGAGCTTAATATGGTTAAGGGGAGGAGCTTAATACGGTAAAGAGGAGGAGCCTAATATGACAAAGGGGAGGAGCTTAATATGGTTAAGGGGAGGAGCTTAATGTGGGAAAGAGGAGGAGCCTAACATGGTAAAGGGGGAGCTTAATGTGGTAAAGAGGAGGAGCCTAACGTGGTTAAGGGGAGGGGCTTAATATGGTAAAGAGGAGGAGCCTAACATGGTTAAGGGGAGGAGCTTGAATGGTAAAGGGGAGGAGCTTAATATTGTAAAATTATTTTTTTGAGCTCAGGGGCCGTATTCACAAAACATTTTAAGGCTAAGAGTAGGTCCTAACGTGCTGATTTAGGAGTAACTCTCAAAAATAAGGGGCGTTTCACTCCTAATTTTAGGACTCCTAACTTTTTAAGATAAGTGTAATTCACAAAGCATTTTAGCGCTAAAACTAGCTCCTAAATCTGTGAAAAGCGTCCTCGAGAGGACTCCTTAGTCACTAATGCCTCGTTTCCACCGAGTAGAGCGGGTCGGATCGGAGCGGTTCGGTCCGGGTAGTTTGGCTTTTCATTTGCCAAAAGTTGGGTAGGGTACGGTTTAAGCACACCTAACCGCTCTGAGCCGCTCCAAATCTCAGTACTCCTCCGTAGGGGTACTAGCCGCCTGAAAGGGTGCCGAAAATGCGGAGCTACACACTGCTGTCATTTGATTGGCCGAAATAATCATTTCCACTATGTGTAGTCACCTCGGCAAGAGTCTTGTGTTTTGGCGAAAATGTGAGCACAGCACTGTTTATTGTGTGGTGTTTTTCCTCGTCAATAAATTAATCAGTTGGTTACACTGTGTCCCACTGCGTAGCTGCCGCAGCCAGCACTGTTCGCTCACTGTCTCTATGAGTTGCACCGAGCCGTCTCTGTGTGTTTACGCCATAGCCTAGATAGTAGTAAATACACGCTCACAACAACACGGGGGGAATAAATAAAAAAGCGGCTGGTTTGACCGAGCAAAAACGAGAGACCGCTGGCTTGACCACAGTTGGTCGAAAGAATCATTTCCGCCTTGTGTAGTCACCTCGGCTAGAGTGAAGAGAGTCAGTGTGTTTTGGCGAAAATGTGAGCGCAGCACTGTTTATTGTGTGGTGTTTTTCCTCGTCATTAAATGAATCAGTTGGCTACACTGTGTCCCGTACTGCTACGATGTCACGTAGCTGCCGCAACCAGCGCTGTTTGCTCACTGTCTCTATCAGTTGCACCGAGCCGTCTCTGTGCTCTCAACAACACAGGGGGAATAAATAAAGAAGCGGCTGGTTTGACCATGCAAAAACAAGAAACCGCTGGCTTGACCACAGTTGTTCCACAGCCCGATAGTTTGACCCACATTGTGGCGCCGGCTATCGCAGTCCAGCCTAAACCCCGCCCCACCAGTAAGGGTAGGGTCATAAACCCCGCCCTACCAGTATGGGTGAGGGTCTGCGGTGGAAACAACACCGAAATTCTTAAAAGTGAGCTGTCCCGCCCCGACCCGCTCTACTCGGTGGAAACGAGGCATAAGAGTAAATCACAAACAACCATTTGATGGTGTTTTGGAGAGATTTAATGCTAGTGAGCTTTATAAAAGGTACCTTTAATATCTGTAAGGGTTTAATGATCGTAAAGCTATATTTAAAAAGTATAGACACATTTATATTTATTATATTTATATAAAACATTATTTATTAAGTTCCTTTTCATGCAGTTGCTTTGGGTTTTCGATGCACTGAAACTTACTGTTAGTGTCACGTTTGGGTTTAATTTCCTACTAGAGTAGGCCTATATGTGGCGCTTCGCTAGCCTGGAAATCCAGACCCTGATATCTTGAACGATAGAGGGTCTGGCCACGATCAATAGTAATTTCCAACTCAAGGGGTGGCTCCTACTCGTGCATTTCAAATGCCACTGCACGCAGTTGGATAGCACTACAACCAATCAGAGCGATGCACATGACGTAAGCGAACAGCTGTTAAACTGTTAAATTAAACGTTTGCCGTTGTCGGTCGGCAAAACAGAACATTCCACTTACTTGCTAATGAAAGATTTGAGTGCCGTCTTCCAAATCGTTAAGGGTCGAGGCCAAAGCAGTCTCAAACTCACACAACATATCCGCAGCCATCTTTGATGTTTACTATCACGGCTTCGACGTCGCATGCACGTCACTGTCGTCATCCGGTTACGTCCTCCCCAGAGTACCATATAAGGGGCTCTGGCGCGCCCATATTAGATAGAACCAATTGAAAACATAACCAGAAATCTGGTTTTCATGATAAAGCTTCAACGGAGCGTGTCCAGACCAACATGCGCAGCAAATTTAATTTGCCAGCGCCTAGTGGCAGGTCTGGGAATGCCAGGCTAGCACTTCGCAGCATCTCCTCCGTTCCACAGATCCGCTACTGTATAGTTGCGCGTCTCGCCTTTTTCCTTCCGCAAGTACTTTACAATTTCGCCGGCTGTTGTTTCTGAATTGTGAATTTCCTGGTTTGTCGCTGTCTGACTATTGCTGCATAGTCCGCCGTTGAGAAAAATACAGTGAGAGTGCATGGCTTGCAGCTGTTCAACGAGGATATTTTTTCCGATTCAAATCATTGTAAAATTTAAAATGAATAGGCCTATGTGGCGCTATTGTAGGTTAATTGTAAACGAATGTGTGGGAAACCCTGCAGTATCTTGGTTTTATGTTAAATCAGTGTCACTTGTCATTAATTGTAGGCTATATAAAAACTCTTTACTTTAATACAGCGACACAATATGGATATCTCCCAAAGTGTTTCTATCATACATTCACTCTTAGCTCTCATTCCCTTTCAGCAAATCACTGTGGGCATAGAAGGTATGAACATGACGTCATCCATAGCAACAGGGTCAACCACGCCCTCTATTCTTAGCTTAGGAGTCCCTCCCATTCCTTAGTAAAAGTTGGTCTAGGCAGCTTTGTGAATAGGTTTTAAGAAATTACTCCTTACTAAGAACCTTTAGTGCTCCTTAGGAGTACTCTTAGCGCTAAGATAAAATGTTTTGTGAATACGGCCCCTGATCATTTCTATGAGGTGCCCAGAACAACATACTAAAAGTCCTAAGAAATCCTAGTTGAGGAAATATGTTTAATTCTCATCAATCCTAGATGTGTGCCAATAAGGCGAGACAACAATACAACCCAATGGGGCTATTTTTTTCCTTTACCCCTATCAAAATGAAACTTTACTTTTCATGGTTGATTAGGGGAAATACATTATCGGGAGGGAGACTAGGCACGTTACGCGCGTATAACCATTTTTGACCCAAAATGATCAAGCAACATTTTAGCTGCGTTATGCACGTAAAGCATACGCGGGTAACGCGTGTAGTGTGTGATCAGACCCGACCCAACACAACAGCGTTGCATATTCACGGCAGCTACATAACAAACACGGTTACAGCAGCATCGGTGCACGGCGGCACAACATAAAGGCAAGTAGCCAACATTACCCTACCTGGCTGTGACAGGCAGGGGTGGATTACTGCACGGGCACACCGGGCACAGGCCCAGGGGCCCAAGGGCTAACGGGGCCCCTAGCCAGAGATACTGATAGTAACTTTTCATGTTGCATAGTCAAAGAGCTGATGTCAATAACAGGGTCCAAAAAGGAATAGCTAAATATAAGGATACTCATTAAAATTGAACAAGATAGAAATCATCATGGGCCCCTCAACTAGTATTCTGTATGTGTGAAGGGCCTTGAAGGCCCCCCTCACACATACAGAAATAAGCTTTCTATGTGTGAATTATAAATTGTTCATAAAAAGTAGCTATCCACCCTTTATCTTTTCAAATGGGCCCCTCCAGAGCCGGCCCGAGGCATAAGCGAACTAAGCGGCCGCTTAGGGCCCCCGACTGCCTGGGGGGCCCCCTCAAATTTTTTTTTTTTTTTTTTTTTTTTTTTTTTTTTTTTAGTTTGTGTGTTTGATATCAACATCATATTATGCAAATGTGAGTTATCATACAAACAAATGAATAAAATGTTTTGGTCTAGATAATTATTAGCCTAAAAATGTAATCAGTTCATCTGGGAGGAAATCCGAAATTATCTGATCATGTCACGTTCACATCCATGCACAGTGTGTATTGAGTTTATTTAAAAACAATTGGAAATGGGGCTGCCCTCAGTTGCCCATGCACTGTGTATAGTCTATAGCCTATTTCAGCTTTTTCTGTGGAAAAGAAGATACAGTAGCTGGACAACAGAGTTCTTCTGCTTCGTTCCTCACACTGCATTTAAATGCATTCACTATATTACAGAGAAATATGTCCCGTAAAAGAAAAAGAGCTCCAAGCCCAACCCAGAGGACCCTCCATAATATTTTATTGTATATTAATATTTTTATGGAAAATCCATGTGTCCTTCTTCAATAGCTTCTAATTCATCTGACCCAGTCTCTCCAAATTATTTGTTCACACAATTTCTCAGATTTAGCCTCTTAATTTTCCTCTCAAAGTGCACCAGATTCATGCATTTCACTTTAAAAAGGTTAAAAAAAATCTCCCGGGGGGGCATACCCCCGGACCCCCCTAGGAGGGTCTGAATCTCGGCTGTCTAATATTTTTGCACAGCCGCACAGTGGAGGCATTAGCGGAAAAACACTGGGTGTGTGAATGATATTTAACAAAGATCTATAGTTTCAGCAGCGCTAACATTGGAGAGGGGCCCCCTAATCATATTTCGCTTAGGGGCCCCTGAAGGCTTGGGCCGGCTCTGGGCCCCTCCATCATAGAACATGGGTCCGCAGACCAATCTACTGTTTTTACAGTTGCAAAGTAAAGAGTGCTGCCTGTTTAAGAAAAATCTGAAAAATAATGTTCCTTCTGCATCTCAGGATTTGATATAGCCTATAAAAGTTCCTCTCAAAGTGCACCAGATTGATGCATTTTACTTTAAAAAGGTAAAAAAAAATCTTTGTTAAAGTGAGAGAAAAAATTGTTTTAAAAAAAGTTGTCATGTGTCTCACTTTACCCCAGCTGTGGGGGTAAACTGAGACAGACAAGAACAATCAAGGGGGTAAACTGAACCACTTGCTTTTTCCACTCTGAAACTACCATAACAACAACATTGTAACAACAATGCTCTAACAGTGTGCCAAAGCTCATGTTTGTATCATAAAAAGCACAATGCATTCACATATCTGCTGGACTATAGGCTATTCGGAATGTCCTAATATAGCTATTTCAGTGGAGGAGTACTTCGAGAAAAATCTCATTAGAAATTGAACTGTAACATATATCTTCATACAACCACTGGTTATTGTTCAATAGCATCCTAGACAATACATAAATGGTATATTTGGCAGGGATTTATGTTTTGGTGATATTTGAGAGAAAAGTAAAGGAACCCTCTTTTCCTATCACCACAAAAGTACCATTTCCGCCTAAACTAAAGCTCTGTATACAGGACTCTATTTCAATAAATGTTTAGGTAAATTACATTCTAACTTTTTGGTGATGTGGGACAGACACCTGGTCAGTACCTCAGCAAATCTGATGAAGAAAAGAGTGAGCATTCCCAAGTTATGGGCTTTTTTGTCACATATCCCCTATTCGGAATGGCCTAATTTGGCTCTTTTTGAGGGACTGGGGTAGTTCTAAAGAATAACCAAAAAAACATATTTCGCCCAAAGATAAAAGTGCTCAAGAATCAATTTCATGAACAGGACATTCTAAAGATAAAAAAAATCATTGTTGAGGTTTGTTCTACCTCGGGTAGGGGTATCTCGAAAACTAAAGCCTTTTTTGAGCACTTGCTGCTAGACTATGTAACGTGCTAGAGCCTAACGTTTAGTTATTTGGACGAGAAAGGTTGTAGGCGTCCATACTTCGCGAGCAGATGCACTGGAACACAGACAGGTCGGATCTACCAAGTCGGAAATCTCCGAGTTCCGAGTACAAAGGAAGCATTCAACTGAAACTGGAGCGCGACTTCGATGTCATCGTTCTCAGCCACTTCCTCTGTTCGCTGATTGGACACTCAGAAATTTGTTCGAGCAAAATCCCACTAATACGCCCTATCCCCAGACTGACTACTAAAGGGAAAATGAAATTTGGGCGGAAGTAGGTGGGCGGGCGGGCGGAGCCAGGCTACGATAGTCCTACAATCGATACTGATTGCAATTGAATATTTTCTAATATTATATATTTTGTCTGAAAAAGGTTTGTGCTTGAAACTTTTTATATACATAGGGGAGAACGGGGGAATGTGAACCATCGGGTAATGTGATACACCCCCTGTATCTAGGCAATGGAACACATTTTTGGTCATGTGAGATATATGTTTTCAAGCCTCTCTCATTTCCCCTTGGCCATGAAAGAGAGGACCTCATGGTGATGTTGTAAGCATGTTTTTTTCACAAAAATGTCTTTTTTGCATGTAAAAGTAAATTTTCTTGCTGTCAACTAATCGATTGTTGTGCCAAAGCAAATTGATTCGGGTAGAAAACTTCTATCATACATGTTGATGAACTACCAACATATGAAACCATGTGATGTTGATAACTGAAGATTAGCCTGATTTGCTGAGAGAGGTAGTTTTTAGTCCTGTTATCCGAGTCCCAGGCTGTTCTAGCTGGTTCTGATTGTTCTTTGCCCTGACCCCCAGACACTAGCTGGCTCTAAGGGTCCTGTGTTCTGACCCCCAGACTGTGTTTTAATCTAACTGGTTCTATCTGTCAATTGAATGTTAATTATTGAATATGAATTATATGGTGTATTTGATCAGAGTTACTTTCAAGTGTTTAGAAAATGTTTTTCTTAATTGACCAAACCCCATGATTCTGTTACTCGTCCGACATTAGTTTTGGAATATTTGGTTTTCAAGCTGGCTATCAGGATTGTAACCGTTACAAGATTTGTTGTTATGGAAGTTTCAGAGTGGAACAAGTAAGTGGATCTGTTTACCCCCTTGATTTATCTGGTCTGTCTCAGTTTACCCCAAACTGAGACACAAGACAACTTTTTTTTTAAACAATCATATTTTCACTGCCCTTTGTCATGAATAAATTCTGCTATGCCCTTTTCTAGGAAAAATCCAGAATTAATGGGAAATGTGTACATTTGACTGATAAATCATTTTAGCTCCCTTAGAGGGAAGCAAATGGAAAAAGTGTCACACATTATCCCGTTCTCCCCTATATGTTTTATTATACCAAGGAACTACAATATAAGCATGATACAATTCCGTTGTAATTATCGATAAGCAACATCATTAGTGCACAGGACTTGAGCTATTTTTGTAATGCGCATCTGTGGCAGCTGGGATGACCAATCATCATACGCTCCAGTTCATGTGACGCTTGAAGCTAATACTGTATTTCAGTATGATTCTAAAATGTTCAAATTGACAGTTCTAAAAATAAAAAAATTAGATTTTTGTAGTGTATTAGAATTGCTAATATTTTCCCTTTAAACACTAAAAACAAGTTGCTGGTATTGTTATTTAATGCTGCAAAAAACATTTTAACCACATAACTGGACAATTTGAAATTGTGATTCGATGAAAAGTCAGAGATTAAAAAGCCACTACCTTTCATTGTTATAGGAATGTGAATATGTGTACCATTTTTCACCGGTAATCATCAAATAGTAGTTAAGACATTTCACTCTGAACCAAACATGTCAACCTTCTGGTGGGGCTTGTGGAAGTCCAACAAAGTCATTGTGAATTCTTCTTGTAGGGAAGGACCATGACTGTACCAATAGAAATAGTGTTCAGGATGTCGCAATCAGAACCAAAGTGATGGTACAACCCTGTCATCCCTAAAGCCACTGCATGTTGTGTGGCTAAAGCTGCTAGTATTTTACCTCACTGATCTCTAGCACATGACCATGCTCTATTCTGGTTTTTGTCACATTACATACTTCCCATTACATATTTAGCTGGCGCTTTTAAGCAAAGCAGCTTCCGATGAGTGCATTCAACCATGAAAGCGCAAACCCAGAACAGCAAGAAACCATGTAAGCTTCATGTAAATCAAACTTTTAAAAAAGTGCTACACATTAGTGCTATTCATATTTTAGCCAGGGTTCAGACAAAAGAGATACATGTATAGACCTAGTGCTGTCCTGATGTCAATGTGGCGCTCGTTCAACCATTTTGGAGCCCGGACAACAAACAGTTTTGTGGAGTGACTGTGTGTCCCTCACAGCGAGCTGATTGGCTGCTGCATAGCGGATTGGAATGGAAGGGCTGGAGTGTAAGGTTGGACCAAGACCTGGATGGAAGCTGGGCCTGATCTGTTTGCAGCACAGGACCATAGTACTAGTGTCTTGAAGTGGATGCAAGCAGCTAATGGTAACCATTGCGGTGTCCTGTGAGAGTATGTACTGTTGGCAAATTGAAGATCAGTAGAGTTGCTGCATTCTGAATGAGCTGCAGAGGTCCAGTAGTCTAGGGTGTGATGTGACAATAGTCTAGCCTGGCATTCCCAGACCTGCCACTAGGCGCTGGCAAATTAAATTTGCTGCGCCTGTTGGTCTGGACACTCTCCCTTGAAGCTTTTTCAGAAAGTCCAGAAATCCTGACTCACGTTTCAATTGGTTCTATCAGTTTGACACTGCTTTGGCCTCGACCCTTTACGATTTGGAAGACGGCACTCAAATCTTTCATTAGCAAGTAAGTGGAATGTTCTGTTTTGCCGACCGACAACGGCAAAAGTTTAATTTAACAGTTTAACAGCTGTTCGCTAAACGAACGGGGCTTAATACGTCACCTTGTGCAACGCTCTGATTGGTTGTAGTGCTATCCAACTGCGTGCAGTGGCATTTGAAATGCACAAGTTGGAGCCGCCCCTTGAGTTGGAAATTACTATTGATCGTGGCCAGACCCTCTATCGTTCAAGATATCAGGGTCTGGATTTCCAGGCTAACAATAGTCTGCACCTGAACCTGAATCCTCCTGATGTTGTGCAGCATGTATCTGCATGATTTTGGTTGTTGCAGCAAAGTTAGCAGTGAGGCAGAGTTATGCTGGGCTTACACTAAAGGACTTTTAAAATACTTTGATAAGACTGAAGACTGAAACCCTCTTACATCTAAAGACAATCAACTTACATCTGAAGACAATTAGTCATTAGTTCTCAGTCACAGACTGAGATTTTGAAAAGACAGGGGGTCTCATATTGCAAGACTACAACTAGATTCCTTTTGAAATGAATATAATTTCCAATCCTGCTACCGGGGAATAAAAGTGATTTCAGTGAAATAAAACGTTTTTTAGCAGGTCAAATGAACTGGGTGTATAAACAACTATTTGCCCTCATCACGTAGGCTTTGTGTCATGCATGATCACGTTAAAAACTGCAAACACGATTGTGATTATATTTAATAAAAAGTGAATTCAATATTCCGAGCAGGGGACATCCTGTAGTTATTTGACCAAATGTATATGCTGATATCGTCCCCAAATAGCTCTCACTCCTAACCATGTATTTGACGGTAAAGTGTTAAGGTTGCACGTGAAAGTGTCCGGAAAAAGTGCCTCACAGCTGGACACAGGTCGCGACTAATGCCGCTCCTCCTGCATCGTGTTTGGTGCTGGAGAGAGTGTGACAGTGTTCACGTCATTTCGCTTGAGCCAACCCCTTAAGACTAACGATAATATCAAACCTGTTTGATACTGTCAGAACGTCAAGACGGGGAGAAGACTGGCTGAAATCGGGTCGGAAGACCACCATACACCAAACGACTGAGATTACGGGTGCGCGCCACAACTCCAGCAAGACTCCCGTGATTTCAGTCCGACATTTAAAGATTGTCTGTGACTGTCAAATCGCGTGAAAACTCGTGTAGTGTAAGCCCAGCATTAGTCGTCAAGAGCCACTCCCAGGTTCCTAGCAGTCAGGGTGGTGGACCACCAGAGTAGTCAGTGGTTGACAGTAGGGACATGGGAGAGCCCTTTACCTGGAAGCTAATATATGTTGTGTCCGTGTCAAACGCAACAGAAGGGTTAATAAGAATGACAACAGAGGAAAGGAAGGCTGCTCTAGAGGTGTGAAGTCTTGTATATCTCTTAGACCTCAAACTAGGGTTGTCAAGCGATTAAAAAAAATAATCTAATTAATTACAGGCTCCGTGATTAATTCATCTAAATTAATCGCATACTTATATGACACTTTTATGCCTGTTTATAAACAGCTGTAGCCTACAGTTTGTTTCTCTCTCTCTCTCTCTCTCTCTCTCTCTCTCTCTCTCTCTCTCTCTCTCTCTCTCTCTCTCTCTCTCTCTCTCTCTCTCGTAACTTCTGTCTCCTCCCCTCAGCCAGGTTTCTACATGAAATAAAATTAGGAACTTCGCCGAATTGTATACTTAAAACCACAAAAAAACAAGCAGGCTAAATGACGACTGTCTATCTCCCACAACAGACAGCGCTGCACAAAAGAGGAAAAAAGGCAGGCGTATGCTAGGAAGAGTGACAGGGAGGGAGGGGGGGGGGGTCCGTTTATGCGGGAGACGAGGCAGCTAGCAAACAAAAGTGAGACGGAAGATTGAGAGATACTGAGAGTTTTGAACTTACATTGTCAATTAGGCACCCACTAAATCAATAATGCACAGACACTGCTGAGAATAACATAAGATAACTTCCTACCTTGATGCTTATTTGCCCAACGCTTCCCATAAAACGTCCATAGCGCCCTCGCTATGCTTTTTTCTTTACTCTTAAATCCTGTGCGGGCCGTGTCAGCAAACTACAGGTGCAGCTGCGCTATCGTCTCACCCCTTTTGCACCGGGTCAAAGGGCAATATAGAAGTGCGATTAATCTGCGTTAATTTTCTTAATCGCGTTAATTTTTCTGTGATTAATTCATCGAAATTAACGTGTTAATTTGACAGCCCTACCTCAAACATTTGCTATTTTTCCAAAAACTTAACTAAATAACAACTGTAAAAAGATTTAATTGTTCATTTGCAGAATTCATTTTTAGTCATTCAAAGTGAGGACGTGCATTGTTTCGCAATACTGAACCACATGTATGATGGGGGTATTATCTCTAACACTTTTCAACATGTATAAAGTCATAAAGAAAATCAATGGTTGAGATATCTCCGCCTTGCACAAGCTACTTCCACTTATCAAGCTCTTCAATACACATGCTACACCAAAATATTTTGGAGACACTATGCATTCATACAACCATATGTGTGGATTAACTCACAAGTTACAGATTGAAAACTCTTAATACAGTATTTGCTTAAAATCTTAACAATTAAAGCTTATGAAACAACAACCATCTTTCGGCTGTCTACTTCTCTGTTTACTAACGGACTCGGCAGCCATGATTTTTCCTCTATCATGTCTCATGCATTAGCGATGTAATCCAAAGTAATTGATTCCTTGTGGTCTCTCAGGGAAAAACAAAGCCATTCGTTGATAACAAGTCAATATGTACAAATCCACATTCACCAGATCCCAACGAGCCCCACTGGAAATGATGGAGGAGGAAAGGGAGGGATGATGGGGAGAGAGAGGATGTGTGCACTATAATCCAGTCTAACGTTATTTAGGATCCATTTAGTTTGAATGAGAGCCGGTCAAGGTATGAAACTTAATTTACTCACAAACATTGAAGTAATGCAATGGAAAAAGAGATGAATTACTTTGTCACTTCTACCCAGTGGCTGCTGAAACACCACCAATATACATGCTCTCTCACTCCGTCTCTTTCCATAGCTAAAGTTTTAAAGTGGGATAGGGCAAATATAGGGACACAGAGACAGACACGTAAACGAATGATGATGAATTTTTTACTTTTGTTTTTCTTCCACTATTGACTTATCCAAGTTATAATTGCCTTACTAAAGACACATACTGGGAAATAGGTGATTGCAGAATAATAATAATGGATTGGATTTATATAGCGCTTTTCAAGGCACTCAAAGACGCTTTACAGGGTTCATTCACACACAGTCATACTGATGGTGGTAAACTACCATAGTAGCCACAGCTGCCCTGGGGCAGGCTGACGGAAGCGTGGCTGCCATTCAGCGCCTACGGCCCCTCCGACCACCACCTCAAACATACAGCAGTCATACACATTCACACGAGGCAAGGTGGGTGAAGTGTCTTGCCCAAGGACACAACAACCAAGACACTGGTGGCAGAGCGGGGATCGAACCGCCAACCCTTGGATCATTGGCCAATCCGCTTAACCACCTGAGCCACGGTTGCCCCACAACTGTAGCGAAAACACTGTAGAGACTGGGCACACTAGAACCACATAATTTAGTTAGCTTTATAATTGTTGTACCTTTTAACTGTAAAACCATCAAAGTATACATGGCGTAGTTATAATTATTAAAAGTACTGGTACCCAAGCACAACAGTTCATTAATAATGTGCATTGCGACTGAATCTCCTCAAGAGTCATTAACTCTTGATCAGTTCCGCAGTTTAAAGTTGGTTCGTGTTACTGTAATTCAGTGTGTAGTTCCACATAAGCACAAGAAGAAATTGATGAATGTGATTGATTGCCCGAAATAAACATATGCATTGTTTTTTAAGACAAAACTGAGTGTACACATGGTTGATAAATGAGGCCCCATGGATAGTCTGGGCACACCTCATGATTAAGCTAGTATAACTCAAACCATGTTACTGCAGTGGATGCATTAGTGATTCACCTACAGTGTTATACATGGTTATTGCTGCCTGACAAATACATCTAAAGAGAAAAACTAAACATGTTGAATAATTTTTGAAATCTTTAGGCCAATGTGATAGAACCATCAGTCAGTTTAACAGTAGTATGATGGATATGGTTACGTATAGCCTAATAGAGGCGTTAAGGTGTGATTAAACTTAAGGACTATATTTCAGGTGCACTTCATTTTAGAGATTACTATCAGTTATGGTTAGTTCTCCTCAGCCTGTGAAAACTGCTGTATCAGCAAGTCTGAGAGAATGACCAAGTCATGCTTCAGCCAAGAAGTTGTAGAGGAAATGTAGTTTATGCCTGTAAAATGTACATTGGCAACAGTTATTCCAGTCCTGTACTACACAGGAGTCATGTTGAGAGGTTCGCATACAGAGAATCCCATAACCATGATCCTTTTGAAAGGTTCAGGATAAGGTTGTTATCCATCCTTGACAAATGCTTTAGTATGGAAACAGGAAAAGGAAGTTACAATTTGTTTTATAAGAATGAGGAAACTTTAACCATTTGATTGTAAAACTGTATATTTGTTCCTTTTAATACATTTCATTCCATCCCCTCCTTATTTTCGGTGTACAGGCTGCGCCCTCCAGTGTTGAATCTCTGACAACAATAAAAGCTCTTCAGTCGCACCAAATAATTAATTTAACACAATTTCTAATACCACATCCAAAGTGTTCATGCAAGTTTGTGTGAAATATGATGGAGCAGAAATCCCAAACTGCTGTGAAATGCTCTTTTGCTAGACATCTGATCGGACCATGCAGGAAATGACAGATACAGCCTCAAATCAGTTCAAAAAAGGCACAAGCTAAATGAAGATGACCGTCAACGCTCAGTGCCCTCCAATCACTCCCACTGATGTTGCAATTTCCCTAAACATTCACCACCCTGATAGAAACATTGGTCTGAAAAGGAGAATTACGAAAGTGTGTGCATGTGTGTTTGTGAGAGGGATAGTTTAGAAAGACAGAGGCAGAGACACAGAGATGAAGATTGTTTCTCTCTTTTCGGCTTTCCCTTGGTCGTAAGTTGACAATGATGAGGAAAAAACAGTGTGGCAGGATTTTGTGTCCCTGTTTCATTCTATTTCACTCTGAAACACGTAGCATCGTGTAATATACCCTTACCTCAGTTTAACTGTGGCTTTAACGCACAACCCCTGTTAAACTGTGCCGTGAAAACTCTTTTCAAAAACTTCCGCATATGGTCATAATAAATAAAGTCCCACCAGAAAGTGAGTGAAATAAAAGACCCCTAATACAACTCCGGAAAAAAATAAGAGACCATTCTGAATTTTTCTTCAATCTTCATCTCTACATTACTTAATGGAAATGCTCTTTATGACAATATTCTAATTGTGAATTTGTTAGAAATGTTGTCCGTAATTTCTAGTATAAAACCAAAATGTTCATTCTACTCAAACATATGCCTACAAATAGTAAAACGAGAGACACTAAACATTTGGAGTGATCTCTTAATTTAGTTGTATGGAATATCTCAGCAATTTAATAAAAATTATTCCTAAAACCAATAGCCCTCCTCCTACGCCACTGTGTTTGACAGTTCATTATATTTACATTAAATAATCAATCAGTAATAATAATCAAGTGCAATCTTCCTTGTAAGAGGTGATCTTCTCGGAGCAATCACACAATATCCATCTTATACCGTCGTTATGAAAGATATCTTACCTCCCCTAGCAGTGAGAAGATTAATTTCCTTCGCTCTTTCCTACTCAGTCGTTTTGAAGGCATGTTGGTACAGGGCTCCTCTTGTCAGCATGAACTGTAAAGTAAAAATAAGGGACAAAAAATAATACAACAGATGCAATGTGGATGAGGGAAATACATTATTTAAGAACACATACATACAACATTCCAGTTCATTCCATTCTGTTTAACATGTACTGTATGTGCTGAACTAAAAACTGCAATCTCTCCTTTGTCCACTGTGTGGCATCAACACATAAATAATTACAAACCAGTAGCTGGGCCACTGCTCCCCTGGCTGGGTTTCATCACTGCATAACTTTCATGTGGTTTGAATATAGAGAGTGAAATTGATAAACGAGACAAAACTAACATAATGAGTAGAATTGTAATGAGGATGTTGTCAATCTTTACAAAAAAACATGTTAGTGTTACAATGTGCTTAACTGAATATAATAAATGTCATGTTTTAAACAAAGATTTAACACACTGACTTTGCCAGTTTGATGTGTTCAGGAAGGGAGGCTCACAGCTTATAGGTTTGGATAGCAAATAGAAAACTACAGTGTACTACTATGTAGGTCTAGGTCTTATTTTTTGTCACTTTGGAAAATACAGCCATATTCTGAATCCTTTTTATCTACTCACACTTTTATTTAAATGCTGATACACACAAACAGAACAACACAGCCGGGCACTGTTACAAAGATGCAACACCAAGCATACCAAATATTTTGACATACATAATGGGTTTCTACCTAGCACACAACCATTTTCCTTAATTTTTTCAAAGTAAAACAGCAAGTCAGATGCAGGTCAGATTTTAAGAGGATGGGAGGGACAACCATATGCTCAATTATTCCAATCAATATGATATCAATTTCTTGCTAAGTATAAATCGTTTTGCAATCTTGGTAAAAAGGTCAGTATTTACATCTCATGAATTTCTTTATTAATTTCAAACTTATATTTTAATACATGTGCACATCTCTATACACGTCAAATGAAACACCCAAACAACCAGCTGAGGTAGCAAGTGACTCCAGAGTAAGTCCCGTATGACAAACAAGTGCTGAATTGGTTAGTAGTTTTAAGCCCCAAAGAGTTCATGATCATGGGTGTGAATGTGTATAGCCTATGTGCTCAGAGGTAAAGTATCTGTGTGTTGTCAGTAATGAAGTCAACTGTTGAAGTGGAATATAACTTCCAGGTGAGGTGAAGGACAGAGGAAAGTGTGGTGACATGAGGTGCCACTTCATTCTGTCTCCATATAAAACTGCACATACTGCTGCTCAAGAAACCTTTCAAGACACCTTTCCACCATTTGAAAAGCTGAGTCCCAGCGGGTTGGCCCATCCTGGATTAGTCTGTGTTCTACCAACTTTAGTTCTTTTTGCGTTTTCTTCAGCTGTCGGACCATTTTTGATGACCTGCTAAAAGCTCACACTGTCTTTCTCAATCTGGATGGTGCCCCAGAGACACGGTCTACAGTATATCAAGGCCCTTGGTAATGGAAAAAAAATAAAGTTGTGACGAAAGCAGTGGACCCTTGTGAAGTCTTGCTCATATGCTTTCTTAATATTTCTAAACGTCCTGTATAGTCTCGTCCAAAGCCTCCCTCAAGCTGTCCCCTGTATGCTCTGAATCTAGCCCAACACATCCCAAACACCAGGGGCCTGTTTCAGGTAGCTGGTTTTACATACTCTGAGTTTAATCCTGCGCTCTGAGTTGGTAAACTCAGAGCGCAGGTTGATGAGTAACTCTGGGTTTTCGGTTTCAGAACAGTGGATCAGCGTTGGGTTTATCAACTCTGAGCGTGTTCACTCTGGGTGGAGCATGTGCGTAAAAGCCATCGTCAATGGATCGCTGATAACATGATTCACCATGGAAACAGAAGAAACAAATGCTTGATCCTCCCACTTCTCCACTTCTCAAAAAAGAAAAAAAGAAATCTCCGCTCCTCCCACTAGAGTTAGAAATATTAACGAATGAGTTTATGGTAGCCTATGGAGAAGAATTAACGGGATATTGTCTCATAACTCTGATCTAATCTCCTCGGCAATTCAGGAAAAAAAAGAGCAAACATTTTTTGTCAAGAGAATCATTTCGCTTCCGTATGAGAAGCCATAGTCTATTTTAAAAAGTTACGCATATCAGCTGTAAAGTAATAAAGCTGGCGCGGCACAGCATTGCTGACAGTGTTTTATATTTGCTGTATAATATGTTGGCAAGCTATAGCCTAATAGCCTACTGTGCAGTAAACAGAACAGACTGTCGCTTCTTTTAAATGGGGAGTGAAAGACATTAACGTCAAGACACATTAGGTGACAGTTTCCATTGAAGAGCCTGATTGATTTATTACCAGATCCATTTTCCTCAAGTGATCACAGTTTAAATTATTATATAATTGTTATATTCATATTAGGCTATTTAACGAGGCTCGTCTCATCTGTGACTTTAGGATCGCAGAAGTGAACTGTAACGATTGCGTGCAGCCGCAGCGTTACATGAATCCACCTGACATACATCTGTTCAGTGGCACATACGTTAAAAAACATACAATACAAATAGGTTTATTAATCTGAATGTAGAGCATGTCACGATGTGTAAGGTGGCCGCCTATATGAACGGACCGAGGGCTGAGAACAAGGCTACTGATCAGATAAATGATCGGTCAAACGTAAAATCATCAGGAAATGATAAAAACATCCCGATGGAGATTTTTATGGAGTGATTTTGCTTCAAACTGTACAGGGACGCGTGTGACAGTGACACTCTTTCTTCAGTCGGAGGTGCAGCGTAAAGTGAAAACAAACTCAGGGTAGGTCTAACCACCTCCCGAGCAGGTTAGACCCACGGCGTATGTTGCCGCAGTAACTGACCCTCGGTTGCGCTGAACCTGCTACCTGAAACGGAAAACCCTGAGTTTCCACCAACTCAGAGCGAACAAACTCTGGGTTGCCTCAAAACCAGCTACCTGAAACAGGCCCCAGCTCTGGCATGT
This sequence comes from Ammodytes dubius, assembly GCA_026122265.1. Taxonomy (NCBI): domain Eukaryota; kingdom Metazoa; phylum Chordata; class Actinopteri; order Uranoscopiformes; family Ammodytidae; genus Ammodytes; species Ammodytes dubius. The sequence continues at coordinate 28,232 of JAOPFK010000182.1, read as the reverse complement.
CCCAGGAATGAGTTATAAATTGCAGGGTCTTGTAGTTCCTGGTACACTTTTATCAGCTTTAACTTTATGAGAAAAACATAAAACTTTTTAAACACGAATAATTGTGTTATCCTGCTAAATTAACACTGTCTATGAACGTCACAGTAAAAGTATGTTGCCAAGCTCCCCATTAACATTAGTTGTGTTGTTATTAGTATAGGTACTGCCGCTAGCTTAACAGACAGCTAATGTGGCTATCGGCTAAGTTGTAATATTTAAACTTCTAATGCTAACATGCGCCGCCAGCCAGTTTAACGTTTATAATAACTGTTTAATACGTTAGTGTAACTAAAACGGCGGGGCTTACTGACATCCCACATTAACATCAGTCCTGTTATTATTAGCATAGCCATTGCCGCTAGCTCAATACTAACTTAGTAGGCGGCTTATGTGGCTATCTGCTTATTTCTTATATTTAAACGTCTAACGTTAACGTGCGCCACTGGCTTGGTGAACGTTTATATTAGCCTCGTTTGAGAAGGAGCCATCTGGCTCAGACCTGCGCAATTATGATGCACGTCTTGCTAAGCGCACAGCATTATGGTTAGACTTTTTGTCCGACTTGCACCTGCGGCTGGTTGCGGCTCGGCTGTATGAGACTTTGAAGTCCCGTGGGATCAAGACGGACACAGACACTGGAGCAAGTCGCTGCAGTTGAGTTCCAGTGGCTGCGGGAGCGAAATGTTTGATGGGAAACGTCTTGCTGACAGACGGAGCTGAGCGCTAATTGGGAGTTTAAACCCTGTGCCTTCGATGCGTTTCCCCAATTGGTTACGCAAAACATCACCGCTCAAAATAAAATTATGATCCATTGTTTTTGTGTTATGTTTAATCATTATAGGCCTACTCCACAGTGTATGCATTTAAGCAGAAATACATTTAATCAGAGTTAAACCTCCACTGATCTGAACCCTTGACAAAGAAATAATGGTAACACTTTCTAATAAGGTACACAAAAAAAGAGTAGTTACCCTTTTGAAAAGAGTAGTTACCCTTTTCAAAAGAGTAGTTACCCTTTTGAAAAGAGTAGTTACCCTTTTGAAAAGAGTAGTTACCCTTTTCAAAAAGAGTAGTTACCCTTTTGAAAAGAGTAGTTACCCTTTTCAAAAGAGTAGTTACCCTTTTGAAAAGAGTAGTTACCCTTTTGAAAAGAGTAGTTACCCTTTTCAAAAAGAGTAGTTATCCTTTTGAAAAGAGTAGTTACCCTTTTCAAAAAGAGTAGTTACCCTTTTGAAAAGGGTAGTTACCCTTTTCAAAAGAGTAGTTACCCTTTTCAAAAGGTTAGTTACCCTTTTGAAAAGGTTAGTTACCCTTTTCAAAAAGGTTAGTTACCCTTTTCAAAAAGAGTAGTTACCCTTTTTGAAAAGAGTAGTTACCCTTTTGAAAAGAGTAGTTACCCTTTTCAAAAGAGTAGTTACCCTTTTGAAAAGAGTAGTTACCCTTTTGAAAAGAGTAGTTACCCTTTTCAAAAAGAGTAGTTATCCTTTTGAAAAGAGTAGTTACCCTTTTCAAAAAGAGTAGTTACCCTTTTGAAAAGGGTAGTTACCCTTTTGAAAAGAGTAGTTACCCTTTTGAAAAGGTTAGTTACCCTTTTGAAAAGGTTAGTTACCCTTTTCAAAAAGAGTAGTTACCCTTTTTGAAAAGAGTAGTTACCCTTTTGAAAAGAGTAGTTACCCTTTTCAAAAGAGTAGTTACCCTTTTGAAAAGAGTAGTTACCCTTTTGAAAAGAGTAGTTACCCTTTTCAAAAAGAGTAGTTACCCTTTTCAAAAAGAGTAGTTACCCTTTTGAAAAGGGTAGTTACCCTTTTGAAAAGAGTAGTTACCCTTTTCAAAAGAGTAGTTACCCTTTTGAAAAGAGTAGTTACCCTTTTGAAAAGAGTAGTTACCCTTTTCAAAAAGAGTAGTTACCCTTTTGAAAAGAGTAGTTACCCTTTTCAAAAAGAGTAGTTACCCTTTGAAAAGGGTAGTTACCCTTTTCAAAAGAGTAGTTACCCTTTTCAAAAGAGTGGTTACCCTTTTGAAAAGGTTAGTTACCCTTTTGAAAAGGTTAGTTACCCTTTTGAAAAGGTTAGTTACCCTTTTCAAAAAGGTTAGTTACCCTTTTCAAAAAGAGTAGTTACCCTTTTCAAAAGAGTAGTTACCCTTTTGAACAAAGTGAAATTTGCCTAAGTCGAGAGTTTGAGAATGCTTTTCCTCTAATAACTTTCAAAATGTTCAACTTTTTCAGGAGTTTGAAATTACCTCCTCTGGAATGGGCCCCAGGACCCCGAAAATATGAAAATATATGAAAATATATAAGTGGATCTGAAATGTTATTTTGCAAAAATGACTCCACAGCCCCATTCTAAGTGGATGGAGAAAATTAAAAAACGTACCTTTTCAAAAGGTAAACTAACCTTTTCAAAAGGGAAACTAACATTTTCAAAAGGGTAACTAACCTTTTCAAAAGGGTAACTACTCTTTTTGAAAAGGGTAACTACTCTTTTCAAAAGGGTAACTACTCTTTTCAAAAGGGTAACTACTCTTTTGAAAAGGGTAACTACCTTTTCAAAAGGGTAACTACCCTTTTCAAAAGGGTAACTACTCTTTTGAAAAGGGTAACTACTCTTTTCAAAAGGGTAACTACTCTTTTCAAAAGGGTAACTACTCTTTTCAAAAGGGTAACTACTCTTTTCAAAAGGGTAACTACTCTTTTCAAAAGGGTAACTACTCTTTTTGAAAAGGGTAACTAACCTTTTCAAAAGGGTAACTAACCTTTTCAAAAGGGTAACTACCTTTTCAAAAGGGTAACTACTCTTTTGAAAAGGTAACTACTCTTTTCAAAAGGATAACTACTCTTTTGAAAAGGGTAACTACTCTTTTCAAAAGGGTAACTACTCTTTTCAAAAGGGTAACTACTCTTTTGAAAAGGGTAACTACTCTTTTCAAAAGGGTAACTACTCTTTTCAAAAGGGTAACTACTCTTTTTGAAAAGGGTAACTAACCTTTTTGAAAAGGGTAACTAACCTTCAAGGCCTTTTAAAGGTACTTTTAAGGGTTATAACTAACCTTTTCAAAAGGGTAACTACTCTTTTGAAAAGGGTAACTACCCTTTTCAAAAGGGTAACTACTCTTTTTGAAAAGGGTAACTACTCTTTTCAAAAGGATAACTACTCTTTTTGAAAAGGGTAACTACTCTTTTCAAAAGGGTAACTACTCTTTTCAAAAGGGTAACTACTCTTTTCAAAAGGGTAACTACTCTTTTCAAAAGGGTAACTACTCTTTTTTTGTGTACCTTATTAGAAAGTGTTACCGAAATAATTTGGAAAGCAATAATTAGCATGCAGGTTTAACTCTCTTGTATAGATTTATTATTATTTATATTAAGTGAACACAAACTTGAGTCACATTAATTCATGGTGAAGTGATATCTTTATACCATTAAGATTCAATCATAGCCTTATTTCCAGTGATCTCAATGGTCTGGGAATTGTATGTTACACATCATAATAAAGTTCATCATAGCCATCTCTGCAGTAATAATAAGGCATCTTTTATTAGACCTTTAACTTTCTTTAGGCCGATCATATTTGTTATGTGAAGGGAGAAATATTAAACCACCTTTATTCGGATTTGTAAATTATTCATATCACTTAAAAGTAGGTTTTCTAGTAAAATAACAAGAAAGATAAAGATGTGTAGGGATTGGGGATATATCTCGTTTTTTGTTTTGAAAAATGTCCCTCGCTTTTGAAGTGTTTACTCCTCTTTGTTTTTTGTTCTGCTTCTAATCGCTTGTAGCATGTGTAGCTCTTCTACGAATATGTTTCTAATAGGCCTTCAAAATAATACTAGAAAACTAACTGCATCCGCAACAAGGACGCTACTTCCGACGGCACATGAAAGTTGAGCCGACTCGGAGCTGTCCGGCTGCAGTCAGGCTTTTTCGTCGCTCCCCCGACTGCACTCGGCTACTCTTGTCTACTTTCCAGACGAGCCGAAACTGGGGTCGAACGAGCCTAATAGCTTTTTAATACTTTAGTGTTGGTGAAACGGGAGCTTTACGGACTAAAAGGTACGTGGTGGGAAGTAGGAGGCTAGGTAAGTTGGGTACCCTACACATGCATTCACGTAGGTACTTCTTTGTTTAACACACTAGGTCAGTTGGTTGTTGCCACCCCGTTTTTTGGTTATGGTTGCAGAGTTTAGTATTTAGGCCTAGTTTTGTTATACTTCTTTCATTCCTTTGGCAACTTCCTTTTGGTCCCTTCTTCCCCCACAGGTTTGTTTTTATGGCTTGGGATCCCGGATGAGCTACATCCCCTTTGGTGGAACCAGAGGTAAATAAGGACAAAACACAACAACTAAACAATATTGACAGAGTCAAAGTAGAAGGTGGCAAAATGAAAGAGTTTTATTTCAAATCAAAAATATAACAGAGCCATCAAAACAAACTTGTGGGGGAAGAACTGCAATATAAGTTGCCAGCAAATAATAATATTTAGATATACCGTATTGGTCCGAATATAAGACGACCCTGATTATAAGACGACCCCCCGTTTTTCAAAACTCATATTTGGAAAAAAGATTTGAAGACCAGATCTTGTTTTTTAAAAGGAAATTAATTTTATTTATTAAAATAATATACGAAAATAAAAACGCATTTAATAAAACACTTTCCTTCATTGCAAATGAACAGTAGTGCAAATAGACTGAACCGATGTGTTTACCACAGACTTTATTCCTCTGCTCCGCTGTGATCGCTCTCGCTGTCATCTCTCTATGCTCTGGTTCGGTCATCCTAGCTGCTGTCCTCGGCATCTGAGACGCAACATTTATTTAATGCTCATAGTTAATCACATAGCCTAGTGCTGAAACGAAAGCTATCAACGCCGTGGTTTAAGGCTGAAATGATAACCGGGGCAGTGCACGTTACAGTTGTCGATTGGAAGGCTTCCGCGATCTCCGTTAGTTTCAGTTTACAGCCGATAAAGTTGCAATCACAACGACCGCATGGACAGCATTTAAATGAAGCCTCTTATTCTTATTTTCATTAGGGCGTTGATGCAAACGATGAAATCTAAACAGTACGGCGGCTGTGGTGTGCGTAAAAGGAAAGCGCAGTTGGCAATCTCTCCTTAGCACTGCAACTGCCGCAGCTTAAAAGCCAATCGCACAGCCGATTCCTGCCTCTGATACGTTGACTCGCAACATAATGAGTCGCGGCCTCTTGTTTTCTCTCCGGTAACGGGCAGTCCATTACTGGACGACGAATACTAGACCCCGAATATAAGACGACCCGAATTTTTACGACCTATTTCCAGGGGAAAAAACCCCGTCTTATATTCGGACCAATACGGTACAATGTAATTATATAAAGGGTTAGGTACCGAAACCCGGTACTAGTATGGCACTGGTTCCAACGTAAACGGTAGTAACCAGACCGAATAAGAATGAAAAGTTGGTGCCTCCCCCTGGTGTAGTACGTCACGTTTGTAGTTTGACAGACTGATCGCTCTTTATGTCATGACTGGATGAAGCTTTTCCGCTCGCGGATGCTGTTCTGTGGGTGCCATGCCGTAATTCTGACGCCTCATTATTCAACGTCTAAATGGTCCAAAATATTTCCGAAATATTTCCCATTAGATCGACGTCACCTGACAGCTGGAAACTGACAGCCCTGCGATCGAAGCGCTCAAGAGCACACTCGTCAGCGAGATGGACTCGTTAGAACCTGGCCAAGTTGGAACCCAACAGTGTGGACCACTACCTCCTCTTTTCAGCACTTTTCAAGTGATCCCCGTTTCAAGAACCTCAAGTTCCTTGATTACGAGGGAAAGGATCTTGTTTAAATCGAAGTTGTTCACTCCAAGCCAGGAGGTTGAAGATGAAGGGTGGGCACTCTGATGAAGAAACGGCAGTCTCGGGATCGCCAAAAGAAAAAAAAATAAGACTGGGAAGGAAAGTGAGGTAGCGATGCTGCTTTCCGATGACAAAGAGAAGGAAGATGACAATGGTGACAGTGCAAAGAAAGAAATGGAACAGTATTTGAATGACACAACCAAATTCAACACTTGCATGGTGGAAGAACAACACAGACCACTACCCAAAACTGGCATTGGCAGCCAAATACTGCCTTTGCATCTCAGCGACCTCAACGCCTTCAGAGAGAAGAGGTTCTAAGGCAGGCTACACTGTGAATATAACAAGGAATTCACTTCTGCTGGATAATGTGGACAAGCTCGTATCCTGGCTCACAACAAGCGTGCAACCTCAGTGTAACGTAAAAACTTGTAGAGATCAATTAATAGCTGATAAAGATATACTTGTTGCCTGACAGTAGGCCTGTGTTTTTGTTTGATTTCTACAAGCCACCAACGTCACAGTAAGGGTTATTTTTTTAGGCTTTTTTTATTTCTGTTATTGCTTATTGCACAGTAACTGGCCTATAAGCTTTTATTTTAAACTCCAGGAAATAAACGGGAGAGAAGCTGGCCCACACGTTAACTAACACATCCAGCAGGAGGTGTGATCCATATCTGAGTTTCACCATACATTACATTGATAACTTGGAGTTGAAGTGCGCATGCATTCAAGCAAGCTTTTTCCCGGACGATCACACTGGCGAACTCTTGGCACAAGTACTAACGGCTGTCTCCTACCAGTTGGTTAGCCTGACAAAAACTTATCAAAAAGGTGTAGGAGTAGGAGCGTGCAGTTTCTGAAGGCTTGGGCTCTGACAATACAACACAGCATCTTGTTCGGCATTGGCAGGACCTGGAAGTCCTTCAGTCAGTCCACAATGCACTAAAACCTCTGGTGGAATTCACAGATGCTCTATCAGGAGAAGACTACCCCACACCCCACAGTCTCACAGTGTCCTATATCAAGTCTTGGCGCCAACGCTTGGATTCCAACATCTTCGCACTTCAGGAGGATGACACTCAACAAACTAAGTCCATTAAAAGTCTCCATCCTGGATTACCTGAAGGAGAAATTCCACCAACAACCTGCTGGACATGGATCCCAGATTCAAAACAGCATACTGTACATTGCAAAAGAACAGATTGAAGAAATCAAGCTCAGAGCCATATCAGAGATGGAAGAAATGCTCTCTGACCAGGGTGCAGCTAAGTCCAATGATTCACAACCTCATGAAGCAAGTGCTTAAGAGACACCAAAAAGAAAACCCCCGGAAAAAGAGAAAGGAGATGCTCTGCCATACCATCACATAGAAGGCCAATAAACACAAAGATGTCCACATACTTGCACTGTTGCTGCTGACAGTGAATCTGATCCCCTGCAATGGTGGTGGAAGAACCATGAAGAGATGTCCCCAAAACTGAATTTGTTTCCCCCATTGATTATGCTGTATGTGCGTGCGTGCCTGCCACCAGTTCTCCCTTCAGAAAGGGCATTTAGTACCAGTGGGAGAATTGTAACATGCCAGTGGACATCCCTCAAGCCAGAAACTGTTGGTAGGGATGTGTTTTTGGAACAAAACCGGTAGGTCATTTAATTTAAAAAAAAGTGCACTTTATTTAAGTTTACTATTATTATTTATTTGTCAGGAGTTGCTGAATTCACTTTTTTTTTTTACCAGTCTTAGCAACCATGATGCTAAAAAGATTCACTTTGTATTATTATCATTAGGGGTGTCACAATTCTCCAAATCCTCGATTCGACTTTTGATTTTAAGATCACGATTCTCGATTTTTAAATAAACATATATATTTTAACACAGATTGGCTATTTCAGTCTAGTATAGTCTATGATCATTGGTGTTATGCCATGAAAACGAATTACATTTTTTTTATTCTTATTTAAAAAGATGGTCTTGTGTAATGAGTGAAATAATCTAAATGAGGCTATGTGTTTTAGTTGCAATGTACCAGAAACAGATCTTTTTATAAAATTTAGATACTTTATGTTCAATATAAATTTAAAAATACTGAATCAATTGGGAACAAAAGAAGAGAAATCATAAAAAGTAACTGACATCCTGCTACAATACAGCTGATTCCAATCATCAACTCGTTATAAACCCCTGAAGCTGCTTGATAGCGAGCTGATCATTTGAACCAGCTGTTGGAGCAGGACTCGGTCTATGTGCAGGACAAGTGGACAGGAGAGGATTGATTGGATTTTTTGCATGCCTGCCAAACGTGACTCGAATGAAAGATTGCACCTTCCAGTTCGATCGTCGAGATCGCGACGTCATCTCAATCGATTTTCCCCTAATTATCATTATTTGTTTGTCATGGGTATATGAATGCAAATTATTTGGGTTTTGAAAATTGTTTTTTGCTTAAACAATGACTTGTTTGAATACATGCTAAAATACTTAAATATAACGTGTTATTTTCCTTTTCCTATGTGAACGTTTTAGTTTTTTTGTCAGAAATGGTTTGATTGAGCATTTATGATGTGCTCCGGCCCTCCTGTTCCTGTTACCCTCAAATTGTAGTTACACCGGTGATCCTTGGGGTCAATTTGACCCCAGCTATTTAAAACTCCAGAAAATTAAAAATTGTTTCTCAAGTTTATACATATCAGGTACTCTATGTGTATTTCTTAACTACCTTAATAGCATTTTAATTTTAAACGTAACACCCAAACACCTTCCTATACATCCAGAATTACGTTACTAAGGAGAAATATGCAAAACGCCATGAAAACTACCACATTGACCTAAAATTGGATCGAGATGATGTTGGTGTGTTTTAAAGTAAATTGTAATTTGTAAGTACCATTTAGAATAAAATCAATTGCCTTTATCAAAGGCAATTGAGTGCAAAGTGCATGTTAACCCCGTAAAAAAAAATCACCAAAGGGGTCTGAAAAGTAGTTAAATATAGCGACTAAATCGCTGAGAGGCAACACTGGCCAGCTTGTGTTTAATACGGTTTGATAGCATCCAGCTCATAATGTTGCTTCACACACACGCCACACGTCATTAACGGTGTTGGTTGGCATCTTTCATAATAGGTCAATGGTCAGCATCAAATTGCACTGTTTCGAAAGGACGCGTTGCAGCTTCCTGGGTTTAGCGCTGCCCAAAATGATTGTGATTGGTTTAAAGAAATAAAAACAGTCCGGCCCAGTTTTTCCCCCAACTCCCTGAAATGATCAGTGTTGGGTAGTAACGCGTTATTAGTAACGCCGTTACTTTTTTCAGTAACTAATAACGTAACGCGTTGTTTTTTTAAATTCAGTAACTCCATTAACGTTACCAAACGCTGCGTTACTCCGTTCCTTTTGGATAAAAAAGAGGGTTTGGTTGTACAACGGCACACAGTTCCAATAACATAGTGATCAATAAAGTTTAATTGAATTGAAAAACAAAGCATTTGTCGCCCTGTAGCGTCCCACACGTAATCAAACACGCGCCATGAAGAGGACTGGACAGGTCAGGGGCGGGCACGGCATGATGGCGAGCGAGAAGGGGAAGATAAGTTTCTACTCGTGGAGGTTTTCACATTATTTTAAACTGGAGAGCATAGGGGAAACCAACATCTCGGTAACTTGTAGACTGTGTCCCGGTTCAAAAGTACTTTCAACGGCGACCAACAGCAACAGCAACCTGCTGAAGCACCTGGAGAAGCGGCATGCTTCAACAAAGTTAGCAGCTAAGGTAGCTAACGCAGCATCCGAGACGGAGGCCGTTTCTCAATTCGCGTTCTTTTCTGTACTTGTGAACTTGCGTTCTCGTAAAACGTCATCAACCGTAGCCCAAGTACTGTTCCAATTCAAAGTTCGCATCAAGTCAAGTACCCGGAAGTGTTCCTGATGTGTTCTTCAACTGGCCATTCTATCGACTTGTGCGGACTTGGGGCTGTTAGATATCCCAGAATGCATTTCGCAGCGTAGTAGCAGAGCAAGGAGGCAGAGTCGGCAGAGGCGGACAAGGCGGAGAAACCCACAACTGTAAGCATAATTATTACTGTTTTATAAATACTACTTTTGTTTCAGAATACCGGTATGTTGTTTTCAAGTTTTTATTAGATGATCATTTAATTCTCCAACCTGTCAAATCCTACTTAGCTCCGTAAACGTCCGACTGCTTGCTTGCCCAGCTGTCCCACGGGATTTCTAGCTTCCCCCGCGGGACAGCTAGCTTGCCCCGGGGGATTTCTAGCTTCCCCCGCGGTACAGCTAGCTTGCCCCGGGGGACTTCTAGCTTCCCCCTGGGACAGGGACAGCTAGTCCCGTTTGGGGGTGCAAAGTTGTGGTTCATAACCGTATGGTGAATTGCCCTAATGTGGGACACTGCTTAACCTGGGATACCTAAGGTCCATCGCATTTATCTCCTATTTCTGACACATGTTAATAGATAATATTGTTGTCAAATCAAAGCAGGGGTTCCCTGTGATTGAAATCACATGAATTCACAAATCAATGCTAAGGCTCTACATTTGAATGGTATCATGTATTGGTCAAATGTATTGGCTTGATATGTTAATATATTACATAAGTTGTAATTGCAAATACTGTCCTCACCCTATGTTTTTTATGTATACTTTATTATACTAGCTATGTTTTTTGAGCAAATTGTTTTGATAGCAACAGTGTTTTTTATATTTTACATTCACATGTATACTGGCAAATTCAGTTACAAATGGACTTCAGGAGGCAAGAGTTTCAAGAAGAAAATCGCTACTTTATTTAGCATAAAAAACTGAAGATGTCTGCTGAAAGTTGACTCATTCAGCATCAAGTCTTTTATAGACTTCAAACATGGTTAAACTCAACATGCCAAGCAAGTTAAAATCAGCTAATTTAAATATTAAAAACTGTACACAGAGGAGAATAAACATGTCATTACAAATATGTACATTTATTTACAAAGCTAGGAATATTTACAAACCATGTTCTTATTATTATCTCCAGAGACCTAAGGAAGATGGCCCACCAGCATGTTCTGATGATCCCAAACGACCTCTCCACAATGTTGCGCCCTCTGGCCTTTTGTACCGGGCTTCAATATGACCTGGTAATCAAAATTCACATGGATGGGTGGCGGTAGAGCCTAATGATGGCCACGGGACGCTGCAGGCAGGAGTACCCTCCATCACCCAGCAAGAAGTAGGTGAGTACAGGGCCTAATTGTAGAACGGGGAACGCCGGAGCACGAGAGCATCATGCACCGACCCCGGGTTCCCGATGTAAATGTCTATACATTTGCTCTTAGCATCACAGATACCCTGAAGGATGATGGAAGTGAAGAGCTTCCTGTTAAAGTAGCTTTTCTTCTGTTCTGCAGGTGGCAGAACTCTGACATGGCACCCATCAATGCCCCGGCAGCAGATCTGAAGGCCGAGCAAAGCCTGCCCCACCTCCTCCATCTCCTCTGGCTTGGGGAAATGGATGACCCGATGGAGGATGGCCTCCACCACGCCATGGACCGTCACCCTGCATGACGCACCACAGGCCAGCTTGAATTTGGGAAGCTGCTGGCCTTGCTGCCCCGGCCGGAAGAAAGCCCATGGATGGAGCCATGAGGTCGAGGTGCTGATGGGAGTAGCCTGTCGAAGCTATCCCTGGAGAGCCTGAAGGCTGGCTTCAGGTCCCCCTCCAGAAAAGAAGACAGCCAGGATAGGCACTGGGGTGTTGAGCTTTGTGTACAGCTGTGAGCTGCTTCTAAAAATAATAATAAATATATTTTTAACATCGTTGATTCAGTTATTTACTATTTATATTATTTATGTTTATTGTGTGTGTGTGTGTGTGTGTGTGTGTGTATATATAGCCCTGGAAAAAAATTAAGAGACCACTCCAAATGTTCAGTGTCTCTTGTTTTATTTTTAAGAGGCATATGTTTGGCTTAAAATGAACATTTTGATTTTATACTATAAAGTACTGACAACATTTCAACAACAAGTAATTTAGAGATAAGAAATTTTAAGAAAAATCCGGACTGGTCTCTTAATTTTTTCCGGCGCTATATATATTTACTATTGATAGATAGATATACCAGTATATGCCATGCGTATTTGTTTATTTTAAGTACAATCAATTGCAATTATGTATTTAATATGTATTGTCTGCTAAGAAGTGTTAAAGTCTATCAGAATTAAAAAATCATTTTAAACATTTTACTTGTTTGATCAGTAAAGGGCCTATGAATTATTACATGCCTAGGTTTTTTTAAAACATTTTAGCCTGTTATATATGTTGTGTGTAGCTTTAAGGGGCTTCAACTTTCCACCATGTGGTAAAATGATAATTCACTCATTACAGTCAAGTGTATTTATCAATATTAAACGATAAATTGAAAGGTTAAAAACAAGCCATAACAATAAAACACAGACGACGTGAGATAGACAACTGAGGAGGGCTCGTCTTCACCGCATCCCAGCTCTGTAGCACAGTTAACGAGCCGAGGTGATGACGCCATCGAGTCCGCTGCCGTTCCAATTGCAGGTGCGTGCTCCCGTTCTCGGAAGTTTGTACTTAGAAGTCCGGACTTGCAAGTTCGAACTTCCAAGTCCGCAAGTCCGTACTTTGTGTACTTGGTATTGAGAAACGGCCGGAGTCACACAGCAGCGAGCACACACCCACTCCACCCAAGCAGCAGCGGTTGGAGTTCGAAAGACGGACCCATAGCCAGGCACAAGTTGATAAAGCAATAGCACGGTATGTTTAATTGTTTATTTGGGTCTCTTTTAGCAATATCAGGCAATTATTCCAGTGGTAAAATTTTACAGATAAAAACACGTGTTTTTTCCCCTCAGATATGTAGTGGAGAACATGCTACCCATCTCCACAGTGGAGAGCCCTGCTTTCAGGCAGATCATCAGCATGGTGTCGTGTGCAGGTAATAATAATAATAATGTTGATTATAATAAATGGAATTTGCATGCAAGGAAAACATATGTGTTGCTAGGGCAACCGTCATTGTTTACCAAGCCTCTTGGGCGCTGCTCGTGTCTCCACTGCAATTACACACGCAAGAAAGGATCGATTTTTATAAACAATGAAACTGTAGTATGGTCAACTGTGTTTGGACACGTTTTGGCTGCTCTTACCTTCCCAACCTCCTCCTTTATGCTACTCTCCTGCATAAACAAACACTTAAATAGACTTTATTCTCTAAAGCAGGCACATGTCCCACTAATGCGCCCAACATAGTTTTTGTTTTGTTCTGTGACTGTCTTTCTTTCCATTACCAGAATATCCTTAAGTTATTATTTCTTAAAGATGTCAGTTAGGTTTGATCTAAATGTAAAAACGTAACAGCTCAGAATGAGATTTTTTTTTTTTTTTTTACAAGGCATCATTTTCAGCCAAAATAAAAGAGTCTATTCTGTATAGCAATACTACTTTGACTGTGATCCACCTAATATGTTTAAATTATTGGTTTAACAGGTGGCATACGGCAGATGGGAAGGAAAACCTTCTCCAACTACCTGGAGAGAGAGTATTCAAAAATGGAACACGAGCTCAAGAAAGCATATGAGGAGCTACACTACATCTCAACTACAGCAGACATTTGGTCCATCCATAACAGGAGCTACTTAGGTGTTACAGCTCATTGGATAAACCGAACTACTTTGAAACATGAGAAAGCAGCTTTGGCTTGTAAACGGGTTAAAGGTAGTCACACTTATGATGTTGTTGCTAGTGAGATAGACCATATTCATTCTCTGTATGGATTGTCAGCAAAGGTCACAGCCACTGTTACTGACAACGGTTCAAATTTTGTAAAAGCATTTAAAATGTATCAGCCCCCTGATGATGATAGTGATGATAGTGGTGATGATGATGATAATGAGGTCACCTTCACAGATGTTAATGATGTACTTGATGTGGCTACTATGAATTTGGTCTCATGCTCTGATCTTGAAAAATGGTTCACTTCAAATCCTGCGATCAAAGGAATCTACCGAAGTGCTACAGCAAAGTGCACTGCACTGTGGAACAAGGCCAGTAGGTCAACCATGGCCTCCGAGACGGTGGGGGAAGTGTTCTCCAAAAAGCTCTTGGTACCATGCACAACAAGGTGGAACTCTTTTCATGATGCTGTGGCAAGGATAACTGAAATTCCTCTTACTGACTTAACCACCATCTGTGATCGTTTAGGCCTAAAATGTTTTAGTGATAGGGAACTCCAATTCCTGAAGGAGTACTGTGCCATCACAAAGCCACTCACCGTCGCTCTGGACATCCTACAAGGAGAGGACAACTGTTATTACGGCACCCTCCTGCCCACCCTTGAAGTGTTGATGGCCAAGACACTGGAGAAGAAGGAAGGTCTGACTGTGGCAATGGGCCTACCTGATGCCATAGTTCGGGTAAGAAATATTCCATCAACACATGGAAATGTATGTATATTTTACCAAAGACATTTTATGTAAAACATGGCACTGGTAGTCATATTGGTAATACCCACAAGTCTCCATTCATAAAAATATGAGTGATGTTTCTTATGATTAAGTATCTTTGATTTTACTCAAAGGGGAATCTTTTATTAATGCTAATACCTATGTCACTGTGTGTTTGCAGGCTATCAACCCGATTTGCAGCCGTCTTGGAAAGCAAAGATGCCATGGTCGCAGCTGCTTCACTTCCCATGTTCAAACTGCGATGGTGTAAAGACCAGGGGCCTCATTTATAAAGCTTTGCGTGGGATTCACGTGGAAGCTGGCGTACGGAAGAAATGTAGGATGTACGTGCGAACAAAAATATTCTGATTTATAAAACAGTGCGCACTCACGTCCTACGCCTGTTTCCCTTTATAAATCACAATCCACTCTAAATGTGGCGCAGCCTTTGCGGGCTTCACGTAACGCCCATATTTACCCATACATAGTCATTGACACGCCCGAATTAATATCATTTACTGAGTGCATGAAGGCGTGGCAATCGCCGAATGAAAGGGAAATGGAAAAATAGACTCCACACGGTGTGGATCCCTGCGGTCACGCCGAAGTACCCGTTGGAGAAGTGGCGAGTCGACCAGGGAAAATTTAGTTTGGTGGCACAGTGTGAGGGTAAAGGCGTCAGAGTGCAGCCTGTGGCGATCTCTGTGAACGCTGTGGTCGAAATAAAAAGAAGCGATCCGACATAAAAGTGGACGCAAAAAAGTGCATATCCTCACACAGCAGTGTTTGTGCCACGAGCGGGGGACACTGATATTAATGCCATGAGATACAGATTCGGAGAATTCATCCCGGTGCAGTGACGGGCGGCGGAGGGTTAATAATAAACTTCACAGTCCCTTTCAAAACACAGTTACGACGTGCACACAAAGAAAAACACATAGGCTAGATAAAACGGACTAAAAGCCGCAAAAAATTTGCACAGTATGTGATGTACAGTAGGCTTATGATTAGTGTGTGGAACTGTGCACTCCTGTCTGCCTGACTGAGGCATCGAGAACAGCGTCAGTGTAAAAGTAATAGGCTGTATTCCACCTCAATATTATCAGAATGAATCCAATAACATGCAGATAGGTTATTCTTTAATAGCCTAACTGCAGAGCTTATTCAAACGTTTTTTTATTTTTTGCACTCATAGGCCTATATCTCCGTTTGTAGGCTATTTAAGATCCTAATTCGTTAAGTTTTTGTTGGTATCACTCCATGGAAAAATCCGTGGAGGCATTTTTTTATTAGTTGTAAGAATGGCTTCATCCGTTTTGCAAAGGAACTCCATATATGATAGACCTACATGGCTTATAATAGGCCTATATCTGGATTAATTTTACACAAACACATTCGTTCTCGCACTTCATACATGTGCCGACGGAGTCGCCGTTTTCCTTTCTCCACTTTCTGTGCGTACGCATGGGTCAGAGTTTGCGTGGAGGACCGCACTCTTCCCGTCAAGTTTGGTTTTTATAAATCCCAATATTTGCTTAGGAATTGGCGTGCGCCCTCTTCTGGGCGTACGCAAGCTTTATAAATGAGGCCCCAGGCGAAGAAGGAGATGGTGAAGGGATACTTGGCAGCAGAGTGTCACAAGGTTACCGCTCAGCCTGGCCCTGTGCAGCAACCAGAGGTAACAACAACACTAACACCAAGCACCTCCAAAGCACAAGACTTTTTTAACTTTGAGGAGGACGATGACACCTTTAGTTCTGTCGAATCGGAGATAATATCCTACTTGAGAACAGCCGAAACAGAGATGGATGTACTCCAACAATTTCCCACAATAAAGGAAGTCTCTCTGAAGAAAGATGCTGCTACTCCGTCTAGCGCTCCCGTCGAAAGGCTGTTCAGTTTGGGAAGTCTGGTACTGTGTCCCAAGAGGAACAAGCTCAAAGACAAAAGGTTTGAGAAGCTGCTTCTCATGAGGTATAACCACTGGTTTCAGCGCTCACTCTCCACAATCATTCAGATCTCTGCAAATAAGCACTCTTGCACTTGTTATAAGCACTTGTTATTTTAAATAAGTGAGCTCATTCTTTGCACTTTTTGAATAATGATCTATCAGCTCACTCTGTTAGTTGGCATAAAATGCTGTCATGAAACTTTATAACTGGCATTCTCTCTCAACTGTTTCATGGATACTGTATGTTGACCCTTGTTCAGGTTTGATTTTGAGCAGCTGTTGGTGTTATGCATCATTATCATATTTCATTGTCTCAAGTGATAGTTCTCAGGTGCTGAGTGAAGACACATTAATTTGTCCAACTTGATTCTGAATAATAATTTAGATCAGAATGTCTGTATTTGCTTTTAAGCCACTTTAATTTTTTGCAGTTTGTTTTTGAATACCAAATAAGAAAGATAGGCTTGCAGTTTATAGCCTATGGAAGACTTAATGGCCTGACTGAAATAAATAGGCATTGAAAAAATACTTTGGTGTTTGTGTCAAGGTTTGTGTTGGTGCACAACGGATCATATTGCTTGGATGATTAGATCCAGTGATATGGATGCAAATGAATTGAAACAGTTGTTTTAATCAACAGTCTGTATTACTCAGTATCAGTACAGAACTGAAATGACGGCTAGAGGGGAACTCAATCAATCAACCTTTATTTAATGGGGACATTGGAAAAACGTTGTACAGTAACTAAAAAGTTACTTTCTCAGTAACGCATTACTTTTTGGTTTAAGTAACTGAGTTACTAACTGAGTTACTTTTTTACAAAGTAACTAGTAACTGTAACTAGTTACTATTTTTCAGTAACTAGCACAACACTGGAAATGATACAGCATACTTCAATACCATGCTACTAGCTGTAGTTTGGTATGGCTGTACGAGACTGGTGCATGTGTAACTGTTTAGTAAATCATAAACCAGGGGTCCCCAAACTTTTTTCACTGAGGGCCACATACAGAAAAATCTACGAAGGGCCGGGCCACTTTGCAAAAATAACACATTTATCAGGACATGTAGCTGCTCTAATGTTTAGTTTCATAGTGTCTTCGTAAATTGTAATCCTTCTTCACAGCAACATTTTCCTTGCACATTAAACAGACAGATTTTTTAAAGTTTTTAAAGCGAAATGCATGAATCTGGTGCACTTTGAGAGGGAAATTAAGAGGCTAAATCTGAAGAATTTTGTATGAAAAAAAAATGGAGACACTGTGTCAGATGAATTAGAAGCTATTGGAGAAGGACGCATAGATTTTCCATAATAATATTAATTTAAAATAAAATATGCAGGGTCCTCTGGGATGGGCTTGTTGCTCATTTTCTTTTATGGGACATATTTCTCTGTAATATAATGAGAGCATTTAAATTATTTAAAAATTAAAAGCGCCATATTACATTATATTTTTAAAGTGTGCCACGGGCCAATCAATCAGTGTTTGACACCCCTGCACTATAGGGGTTAACTAAGAAATAATAATAAAAAAAAAAAAAATTCAAATTTTAAAAATTACATTATATTTTTTAAATCGGCCGAGGGCCAATAAAAAGCGGGCCGCGGGCCGTAGTTTGGGGACCCCTGTCATAAACGTTTAGGACGTTTATTTCATTTTTTATTTTAAAATGTTTTAGAGACACGCATTCATTCATATTTGGAGATGAATAAAGATACAAATGTTCCAATTTGACAACATTACATATACAAATGTATGTGATAAATGTTGGATAACTGACCACCGGGCTTATGTCACGTAACAAGTAAGGTTGCGTTCCGAATCGCATACTCTTTCTTTTTTCTATTCTACATACTACATCCGACGATAAAAAGAATCTAGTTAGGATGCAGTAGACATACTATTGGGACATACTTTTCTCTCTTATTTCATCATAACATTGCGCCTTGATCTTGCCTCTTGCTTTTATATCCGTCGCATCCCCGTTTGTTTTCATAATATGGACCTATAGGCTTCGTCGATGTTACGTCACTTCACGTGCGCACTGGATTGTGGGTCAGAATCGCCCAAATAGGATGCACTTTTCAACACTAACAATCTTGGCCGCATGAAGTAGACCATCCGGGTATTCTAACCATCCTAAATCTGGCCACAAGAATCGGGACATCCTAAATCTTTTTTCTACATACTATATAGTAGAAAGTATGCGATTCGGAACGCAACCTGAGTTTCACTTTTGACTTAAGATGGCAGCCAAGACTACTCAGCCAAGTGAGGCGTGGAAGTTTTTTTGGCTGTGTTCGCAAAGCCCTACCAACGTCCTACTCATACTAATTTTGAACTTACTTTGGATATGTTGTGGTTGTATATGCGAGTTTTGTGAAGGCGAGAAATGCCCGGATGATTACTTACGGGAAGATTATGTGTATGGATCGATAGGTTACTTTTCCTACTCAACCGCCCCACAATGCATTGCGTCTTCACAAATGACACAGAAGTTTTTTTTAAATTCTTTATTGCTTCTGTATACGTCAGTGTAAACGGTCCGACGAACCTCGCATACACAACCATTCGTTAAGTAGACATTATGTAGAACAGTAAATACTGTACATGTTGAGTATGTAGGAAGGAGGATGTTATTTATTTATTATTCTTTCGGACAATTCCACACAATACACAATTTTCTCTTGCAAATATTCATACATCATACTTTGTGTTGTCCGAAGGGAGACCGAAGAAGCCAAAGGCTTATCAGGTCCCGCCCCCATTTTCATCAAATTCGGATTCAGATACAGTTACTGTTACAGAAAATAAAAATAAAACAAACGAAAAACATTTTTTATATATATATATAATATATATATAATATATATATATATAATATATATATATAATACATATTAATATATATATATATATTATATATATATATATACATATACTTTTTTTTTTTTTTTTTAAGAATCTGCAGTCCAATACACAGTCAATTTTAATCTAATTGCTTCAGCTTTTAAGATAAGTTCAGCACAGTTCAGTTTTTTCTGTAACAATGCCAAGTGTATAAAGTGTGAAGTGGCCTTGTATTTGGCCTGTTCCATTTCTTAACTGGTAGTCTAAACACTTCTGCAAAAGTATTCAAAAACAAGTCTGTCTGCTGGCCTGTATTATTCGTTACAATATTGTTATGAAAGTGACATTGACATTGTACTCAGGTTATTAGTCTGTAATTTTCAATAATTTTTGAAACATAATTTGCTTTGAAATTGCGCAAACTGCAACTCCCTGTGACAACTTCATCAAGTCCATTCCACAGCTTAATACCATTTACAGAAATCGAAAAGGATTTAAGTGTGGTCCGTATATTTTTCTCAGTGAATTTACCTTTTCTTCTTAAATCATGCGAAACTTCTCTGTCTTCATACATTACTTGTAAACTGTTAGGAATGCTTTTTTTTGAAGCCTTGTAAATAATTTGTACTGTGTGGTAATTTACCACATCACGTAATTTGAGAATTCTACCTTCAATAAAAAAGTTATTAGTGTGTGCCCTGTAATTGGCTTGGTAAATAATTCGTACTGCTTTCTTTTGAAGAATCTCCAACGGGTGCAATGTACCTTTGTAAGTGTTTCCCCATATTTCAGCACAGTAATGCAGATGTGGGGAAACTAAACTCCAGTATAATACAAGTAAGGCCTTTTGATTGAAACATTGTTGTGCTTTCCAAAGTATAGAAATACTCCTGGCTATTTTGCCCCTGAGATGGCTAACTTGTGGTTTCCAGCTTAATTTATCGTCAATTATTACCCCTAGGACTTTGTGTTGCTTGACCCTTTGAATTTCAATCCCAGTTACCTTGATTTTTACAGCGACATCTGATGCTCTCCTGCCAAACATCATGAATTTAGTTTTTTCTAAATTTAGTGATAACTTATTTCGGTTTAACCACCCATGTAACTTAGTCAATTCAATGTTTACGATCTCAACCATATTATTCAGATCTTTCCCCGAATAGAAGATGTTTGTGTCGTCAGCAAATGTTAGTAGCGCTTTTCGAACACAGCCCTCAAATGTATACTGTGTGGTGTTGGCTACATTGGGCTTTTAAAAACAGCACAGGATCAATGAATAATCACCTGCGCTGGAAACATCCAACAAGGTGGTCGGTAACTGAGACCGGTGATGGGGCTAACGTCGATTCTAGCGGTTCCGGAGCACGACAGACGAAAGGGCAGCAATCGCATTAAAGAAGTGTAAGAAGGTACGAAAGCTCTATCACCAACTTATGCTGGGCTTACACTAGAGGACTTTTAAAAGACTTTGAAAAGACTGAAGACTGACACCCTCTTACATCTAAAGACAATCAACTCACACCTGAAGACAACTAGTCATTAGTTTTCAGTCAGAGTGTGATTTTGAAAAGACAGGGGTCTCATATTGCAAGACTACAACTAGATTCCTTTTGAGATTAATATCATTTCCGCAAACGCGATTGTGATTATTTAATTAAAAACAAGTTAATTCAATATTCCGAGCGGGGGACTTCCTTTAGTTATTTGACCAGCTTTATTTGCTGATCTCATACCCCAATAACTTTAACTCCTAACCCTGTATTTTTACGGTAGAGTGTTCAGGTTGCGCGGCTGTCAGCCTGGTTCTCCACCGAGGCTTTTATGAAAAAGTATCCGAAATAAGTGCCTCACCAGGCGGACACAGGTCGCGACTAATGCCGCTCCTCCTGTGTCGTGCTTGGTGCATGCTAGAGTGTGACAGTGTTTACGTCATTTCGCTTGAGCCAACCCCCTAAGACTAGCGATAATATCAAACATGTTTGATAATCAAGACGGGAAGAAGACTAGCTGAAATCGGGTCAGAAGACCACCATACACCAAACGACTGAGATAACGTGCACGCGCCACAACTCCAGCTGTCAAGGTTTCAGGGAAACGACAGACAAGAACCCAATTGCAGACACAGGAAACAGTTCAGATACAAAAATAGATTTTTATTAAGTGGATGACAAACCAGGTAGTAAGTAGTGATGGGTCGGGCAACACCGATGCGTCGGCGCATGTGTCGAGCTCATAGAGCGAAGCCCCGTGTCGGTGCGCGTATCGCTTTAAGAAAGTCACGTGACCGATACAGTTGCAGTATCGCCTGTCATGCGGCTCGCCGGCGCGCCAAACTGTGTTTAAAAGGAAGCACATCTGTCAACGGGATGGGTCTCTGCCAAATCACGCATCATTACAAACAAACAAAAACTTTTCTGCAAGCTACAATGGAGCCCGAAAGAAAAAGGAAAGTTTCCGCCGTGTGGGACCATTTTGATCATATATCTGCAAATAAGGTATTTGTAGGCTATTTATTTCCTTGTAATTTCATATGGTTCTTCCCAGTTCCCACTTGATCTATCAGAACTCAAATCCATTTCAAAGTGACTCAGTTTAAATAATTTTACTTTCTGCAGGTGAAATGTCGGATTTGTATGTCTGAACTGTCGTACATAAATAAGAGTACATCATCAATGCTGAGGCATTACCGAGCCAAGCACGAGAATGAGGCCACAAATAGCCAAAGGACTACACCAACCGACACAGGTAGGCCTATAGAGATATTTTGAAACGTCCTCATGGTCGCTTTATTGATAATTAATTCATATTATTTTGTTGTTACTACATTTTTGACCATCAAGCTTCCAGGAAGCAGGTGGTGGACCAGGCTATCCTTAATTTTATTCTAAAGGACTGCCAACCTCTCAGTGTTGTGGAAAATGAGGGGTTCAGGGAACTGCTGCAGGTCCTTGAGCCATCTTATGTTTTGCCAACCAGAAAGGTTTGTACAGAGAATGTCTAGATAAGTAGTTGATATATCCAATTAATTTAATATTTAATTTGAATATTGATTAACTTTTGGTTTAACTTGGTTTCATTTTCAGACTGTGAAAGAAATGGTGGCAAAGAAGTATGTGGAGGAACGAGCCCGAGTGAAAATGGAAGTACAGCAAGCTGTGGCAGTAAGTATAACAGCTGACATGTGGACATCTGTCAACATGGAGGCTTACTTGGCTCTGACCTGTCACTACATCAATGAGAATATGCAGTTGTGTACATCTGTGTTAGGTGTGCAATACTTTCCACAAAGTCACACTGCTGACAACTTGGCCCGAGTCACAGCGGGCATGATGGAGGATTGGGCCATAACCAACAAAGTAAAGTGTCTTGTGACCGACGCAGCAGCCAACATGATTGCATCCACAAGACAACTCCAAATTCGGCATTTAGTTTGCATTGCACAGTCTAAATTTAATAGTCAGTAAATCAGTTGATCAAGTCCCTGCACTTACATCCATCAGACACAAATCTAGGCAAATAGTCACATACTTCCGATCAAGCACCACAGCCAAAGAGAAGCTTGCTCAAGTGCAGCAACAGATGGGACGGCCAGCCCTAAAACTCATCAATGAGGTGCCAACACGCTGGAACAGCACCTATGAAATGCTCAAACGGCTACATGATGAGAAGGAACCAGTGTGGGTCTCCCTTGGCTCTCTCAACACAGACATAACTCCACTCACAGCAGATGAGTACAGTATCATTGGAGAAGCACTGGTTGTGCTTGCTCCATTCCACCAGGCTACAGTGGAGCTGTCTGATGAGAAGAGAGTTTCAGGGTCAAAGGTCATCCCGATGATGAAAATGCTATATCATGCACTTAAGCGTAACGCTTCACACCTCCACACACAGGCAGCAACACACCTACACGAACACCTTAGGCGTCGAGTCACAGACACTGCTTCCAATCTGGAGTCATTGGGTCTTATTCATCATCCATGAGTAAATCTGTGTGTAGGGTTGCACATAAATTCTCACGCTACTAAAACTCTGCTCCGGATTCACGAAGCGTGCGGAAAACTCAGATTTGATCGTAAACACGTGTGTAACATGATGAATCCCAATCCTGCGTAAATTGAGAGCGCGCCCCCGGTGATCAGCAATTAGCATAGATCTCCGCCCATGAATAGCAAATGACCGCTATATAAGGGCATAGGTGCATCTGCTCAGCCTGCGATCATCATGGCGCAAGGAAAGAGAGAGAGAGAGAGGAAAAAAAAATTCTCTGAGGAGGAGATTGAAGTTATTCTGGCAGAAGTCGAAGTCAGGAAAAACATTGTATTTTGTTCAGTCAGCTCCGGGGTCAAAGGGACAGGGAAAGATAAAGCGTGGAAAGAGGTTGTAGAAGCAGTCAACTCTGTCTCCTCTGTTGGGAGGACCCTCCAAGAGGTTAAAAGAAAGTGGTTCGATATTAAAATAGATGCAAAAAAAAGAATCAGAGTAAATAAATTAAGCACTTCGGCCACGGGAGGAGGAGGACCATCACAGCCAACACTGAGCCAGCAAGACGAACGAATTGCGGGCATTATTGGGGATACTGCCTTATCAGGCATAATCCCTGATGGAGACAGCGACATGCCTCCTTTGGAGCTGAGCCAGTCCCCATCAACTTCAGAAGGTAAGGTCACACGTGTCATTCGTTCACAATATTCTGAAAAATTGCGACAAAGCACTGAAAAAGTGCTTTGTCAGGTGCTCTTTAAATTGAAGGAATTGGCAACCAGAGATTCTATTTTGTGCCAATTATAAACTTTAAATAACTCAGTGATGTCTGTCGGAATGTATAGCCACTTAACACGTTTAACAAATAAAGACAACATTTAAGTCTGACGAGAAGCACACAGCTCGAATCTTTCTTTCATGACAATACATTTGACTAAGCCTGCCCTTTCCTTATGAGATGTGCGTGTCTTTTATTCGATTCGAAGACAGCCTACAGCATTCAGGTCATTTACATTGAATTTTAAAAAAATGTAGGTTTGTGGTGTTCAAAGTAGGCCCACTTAATTTTTTAAAACAAGTTCTGTTTTTACAAGTTCAAATAAATCCACTCTGTAGCCAATGTAAATGTTTTCTCTTTTTTTAAAGCATATTTATTGATGGGTTTTTTTTTTTTTATTGTTTCAGCCGGCGAGTGCTTCTCCCGTGGCTCCAGTCCTCCACCTGCTGCTCCTCCTGCTCCTGCTCCTGCTCCGTCACCCAGACGCCGAGGCCGGAGAGGTGACCCGGTCCTGACGGAGCAGGTCCTACAAAATCAAGTGGCAATTGTTAGGGCAATTGAAGGATTGAATAACACAATGCAGGAAATCAACACCAGCCTTAAGGCAATCTGCCAAGCACTTTTGCCCACCAAAAAATAAAGTTTACTTTTTTCAGTGTCCCCCCTGTGTGATGTTTGGTTATTCTAGGTAAAACCATTTGGAGCTGTAGAAAATAACGCAATGCAATAACAAAGGCAGTATTAAAATTAATTGATGAACTAAAATAAGCGGGATGTTGGATAGATAAACGAATATATCCGTTTTTGCAACAAAATAAAATGTTCAGATTAGCTTTTTTAATGTTAATGGTAGCAACATTTACCTTAAAATCGTTCTACAAGTCGCTGGCGTACCAGAACAGCAGCCGCATTCATCATCTCGCGAGCTGGTTCTGGAGGCAGCCGCTCAGGT
The DNA here is from genome assembly GCA_026122265.1 of Ammodytes dubius. Classification (NCBI taxonomy): domain Eukaryota; kingdom Metazoa; phylum Chordata; class Actinopteri; order Uranoscopiformes; family Ammodytidae; genus Ammodytes; species Ammodytes dubius. The sequence goes on along the minus strand of JAOPFK010000182.1, from coordinate 3,376 downwards.
GGATGTGGGATATCTGGTAGGGGAAGTCCCCTCTTAATTGAAAAATTGTGCAGGACACAGCAGGCCATTATAATGTTGCACACCTTTTTGGGTGTATAGAGGAGGGTGCCACCTCTGTGATCAAGGCACAGCCATCTTGTCTTCAGAACCCCGTTGGTGCGTTCTATAACAGCCCTTGTGACGGCGTGGGCTTCATTGTAACGCAGCTCCTGTGGTGTCTGTGGGTTGGTGAGGGGTGTCATTAGCCACCGCCTAAGCGGGTAACCCCGGTCCCCTGTGGATATAAAAAGATAAGTCTCTACATATAAATCACATGCATTTGTGAGTATATTCTTACCGATAAGCCAGCCGTCTCTCACAGCTCCATTCTCCAAACGCGTGCCAACTGCGCAATTGCGCAGTATGAAACTGTCATGCGTTCCTCCCGGCCACCGTGCCACAACGTTGAGCAACACACAGTTTGCATCACATATCAGCTGCACATTCACGGAATGAAAGTTTTTCCGGTTTATGAATGCAAATGCATCAACAGATGGAGCCTTGATGCGTATGTGTGTGCAGTCTATGGCACCGATTACATTGGGCATGTTGGCCAGCGCGCAAAACTCCTGCTTCACGAGTTGCCTTTGTGCGGCATAGGGGAATTGAAGTACTTTGGGCAAAATGCGGCTCATTGATGGCTGGGATATTCCTGCTCTGTCTGCTATCTCCCGCTGGAAGGTCCCTGTGGCAAGGAATCCCAGCACGGATAGTACCTGCAGATGTGCGGGGATGGCGTGGCTTCTTTGAGTTGGCCTCGTCAGATTAGGCTCCAGAATGTTGCATAAATACAACAGAATTGGTCTCGGTAGACGGAAACGACTAATCAACCACTCATCACTCTCAGCCAACAAGTCTGCCCGGTCCCTGAAGTTCCTCTCTCTCCAGATAGCACCTTGTGCCAAATCGTGCAAAAGTGCAAGTTCAGCCATTGTTACCATTGTCTAAAACCGAAGTCCTTTTTATACTATGGTAATTTCAAATTCACAACACCTGGTGAGCACTATTTTGGCCGTGACAATAGTTTTTGTGTGATTTTATTATTATGATAATATTTTTTATTGATATGTAGAAAGTACGTGTTGTCTGTGGTTTTAAACAAGTAGTTTACATTCTAAATAAATCGAATCTATATCTTAAACCTTGAATTGTCAACTTATTTTCTGTAGAACATTTTTATATTTTTTATATTTTTTAATATTTTGTCATATGTCGCATATTGCGTGTTTCAAAGGCATCAGCGTATTTTGAACATGAGAGAGAGTAATACGAATTAAAATTGTAATTTTCAACAGTGACAAACAGTATTTATGTCTATTCCTACATTTACACACAGCGCTACACAGTCGGGAGCATGTGTAGATTTTGTGAGTAGCTACACAAAAATCAGCACTACTAAAAGATTGATGAATGCGGAAATCACACATAAATTCGCGCTGCTCACGGTTTACACACAAATCCGTGCTGCTCACGTTTCATGAATAAGACCCATTGAGTGTCTTGACCCTATCTACACTCCTAGACCCCAGATTTAAATCACTCGGGTTCCGTAGCCCCACTAGATGCAGCGACGCAGTCAGTAGACTCAAAGCTGAGTGTGCAGCTGCCAATGGGCGCAGAGCAACTGAGCCTGTACCTGCTTCCCAAGAGCAGCCTGCTACAACTTCAGGCATGTTATTCAGCTTTATCTGATTATTTGTGCAATTATTTGTTTGCCAATCATGTACTAAAATGCCAATTTTTCTTAATTTTTTTTAGAGAACTTGTTGTGGCAGCATCTAGATAACGAGGTTGGCTTGCAGACAAGCAACCTTACCGCAGATGCTATAATCGAGGTGCAGCGGTACCTGGCTGAGGGCAACATTCCACGAACACAGGATCCATTGAAATATTGAGAGAACCAACGGCAAACATACCCTAACCTCTTCCACCTGTCCTGCAATTTCTTATGTACACCAGCCTCATCCGTGCCATGCGAGCGTGTGTTCTCCAAAGCTGGCGAACTTGCCTCAAAAAAAAGAAACCGCCTAAAGCCCAAAACTTTGGAACAACTTCTTTTCCTAAATAAAAATCTATAAAAAACAAATCCCCTCCCTGCCTCAAGGACAAGTACATAAGCATCCTCACATTCACAACACTTTAATTTTGATTTTGACATATTATGACCTTTAAGATATTATAATACAAATCCCCTCCCTGCCTCAAGGACAAGTACATAAGCATCCTCACAAGTACATAAGCATCCTCACCTTTAAGATATTATAATACACCTTCACTCTCTGATAACACCCCAACTTTCACTACAATATCAAAGATATTCAACCTTTAATTAAGATATGAAATATTACAATATAAAGTACAATAAGTTAAATTATATTATTGTATAGCCTATACTAGGTCATTAAATCAGTTGAGTATGTCATTGGGTTGCCGGTAATGATTTTAAAGATCCAGCAGGTGTCAGTATGGAGCAGCACAGTGATACAGTATCAATACAGTTTGCTAATGTGTCGCAACGCTTCACGAGGCCTCATCTACCCATCACTAGTAGTAAGACAGCGTGGCAAAAGAAGTCCAGTTGGGGCAGGCAAAAGAGAAAGTCCAAAAACAGGTCAGAACACGAACAGGCAAGCAGGATCGGCACACAGGACGCAATTCGAAAGCTGGGTGAAGACACAAAGACATCTGACAATCTGGCAACTGACTGAGGGAACTGAACTGAGATATATACTAGGGCTGATTAACTGATGAGGAGCAGGTGAGTGTGGGGCAGACCAGGTGAATGTAATTAACAGGGAGTGCAGAGCAGGAGGGAGTGGCCGGGTCTGAAGTGACATGAGTTAGAAAGGAAACCAGGAAAACAGACATAAGAAAACAAACTAAATACTGGCTGAAGTTGTGACACCAGCACGACTTCTGTAATTTCAATCCGACATTGGAAGATTGTCTGCGACTGTCAAATCGCAGGAAAAGTCGTGTAGTGTAAGCCCAGCATTAATCGTCAAAATGGTGGCCCTTGACATGCAACCAATGTCAGTAGTTGAGGATGAACACAGCTCATCAGTTTTCTTAAGCCAGAATGCCCAGCAGAAAAATAACTTTATTTCAAGGGTTGTAAAGCTATACCACAATTGCTCGGCCAAAATAAAACGCCTGCTCGAGCAAACCATCTATGTCACACTTACAACCGATTGCTGGACATCCCTGACCACAACTTCTTATATGAGAGTAACCTGTCACTATATTGACTAGGAGTGGCAACTGCAGGCCCATGTACTGGCAACAGAAAACATGGAGGAGAGGCACACAGCAGAAAATCTACAGATGGAGTTGGAAA
>JAOPFK010000181.1:47500-50349 GCA_026122265.1 Ammodytes dubius | reverse complement strand
TTTTTTTTTTGTTTTTTTTTAAATTTTTAAATTTTTAAAAATTTTAAATTTTAAATTTTGTTTTTTTTTAAAATTTTAAAATTTTTTTTTTAAATTTTTTGTTTTAAAATTTTTTTAATTTTAAAATTTTTAAATTTTTAAATTTTTAAATTTTTAAATTTTTAAATTTTTTTTTTAAATTTTAATTTTAATTTTAATTTTTTTTTTAATTTTTTTTTTAATTTTTAATTTTTAAATTTTAAAATTTTTTTTTTTTAAAAAATTTTTTTTTTTTTAAAATTTCTTATTTTTTCAAAGAAAATTTTATTTTTTTTTTTTTTAAAATTTTTTCTTTTTCATTTTATTTTTTTTTTTCATTTTCTTTTTCTTTTCTTTTATTTAATTTTCCATTTTCATTTTTTTGACAAAAAAATTCACAACTTTAAAACTTTAAATATAAAATTTTTAAAAACACACAAAAGAAATTTAAATAATTTTTCTTTTAAATTTTTAATCTTTTTCTTTAGGGGGCCGAAAAAAAAAAACCCAAAACCTGTTTTTTTTATTTTTTTTATTTTTTTATTATTATTATTTTTTATTATTTTTTTTTATTTTTTTTAAAATTATTTTTAAATTTTATTTTTTATTATTTTTTATTTTTAAATTATTTTTATATTTTTGTATTTTTTTAATTTTTTAATTTTTTTACTTTACTAAGGTACATTTTTAAAAATTTTTAAACTTTTTCTCTAGTCTTAATTTCTTGCTTTTAAAAAAAAAATTTTAAAAATTTAAATTGTTCAATTTGTTTTTTTTCCCTGGTTCTTGCAGGGGGGGTTTTGGGGCGGTGACGCCCTGGTTGTTGGGAAATGACCTCGTCCCAAAATACACAGTGGAGTGTTCGCTATCTATGACGGGGGCGGGTTGAGGCTGTTACTGAAAAGCTTTACTACTAGTAAAAAATACTGCCCTGTCTGTTGTGGTTTTGTCTGTCTGCTGTCTGTCGTCGTCTTCTGTCGTCTGTCTGTCTGTCTGTCTGTCTGTCTGTCTGTGTGTGTCTGTCTGTCTGTCTGTCTGTCTGTCTGTCTGTCTGTGTGTCTGTCTGTGTGTGTGTGTGTCTGTGTGTGTATGTGTGTCTGTCTGTCTGTCTGTCTGTCTGTCTGTCTGTCTGTCTGTCTGTCTGTCTGTCTGTCTGTCTGTCTGTCTGTCCGTCTGTTTTTTTAATGTACTGGCATTAAAACAATTGTTTTTTGAATTACAATTTATTCTGAAATTGTCAAATAAATTTGTAAGCAAATTATCTAACTTTATATGCATTCTTATAACATATTAGTGTCAAACGTTTTTAGATATCTATTGTTTTTAAGTAATTTGGATACATAAAAATGTATTCGCGACATGTTTCTTAAGTGTCTAGCAAGACTGTGGTTTATACTAACTGTCTGTCTGTGTGTGTGTGTGTGTGTCTGTGTGTGTGTGTGTGTGTGTGTGTGTGTGTGTGTGTGTGTGTGTGTGTGTGTGTGTGTGTGTGTGTGTGTGTGTGTGTGTGTGTGTGTGTGTGTAGAGACGGTCCCTGACCCTCTGGACATGAGGAGCAGTGAAGTTTCTACAAACAGTTTCAGAGTTTCGTGGAAACATCCAGCGAGTGACGTGCTGATGTACAGGCTGGTGTGGGCTCCTATCGACGGAGGGGACAGCGAGGAGGTGTGTGTGTGTGTGTGTGTGTGTGTGTGTCTGTGTGTGTGTGTGTGTGTGTGTGTGTGTAGAGAGGGTCTCATATATCTCCACATTTTTCCATACCTTGGATCAAGGCCTGGGCGCCGCCATGTTGGAAGTGTCATAGTTGGAATGTCATCAGGTGCATTGTTTAAAATTTAGAATTGTTCTTGTCCTTGAAGGCCACTGTAGCTTCTGTTATTATTCTAAAGGGTTGGGGTTACCCAGGGAGTGTTGCATTCTAGAACTTACTAGAACTTTCTTGATGATGTCATATTACACACTGCATCTTAAGTTAAACTTCTTAAAAATAAAATAGTAATGGGACGCTAGTAAAAGCCTGAGGCTATGAGCCAACAATGAGGCAATGCTACGACACTTTAAAACACACTTTAAAACAGTTCTCCCTCCCTCTCTGTTTCAGAAAATGCTTGATGGGAGCACTACCAGTTATATGCTGACACCTAATGTTAACACTCTCTGTCTATCTATCTGTCTATCTATATATCTATCTATCTATCTAACCCTCCCTCCCTCTCTGTTTCAGAAAATGCTCTCTGGCTCCACCACCAGCTATGTGCTGAGCGGTCTGAGTCCTCTGTCTGAGTACGAGGTGCTGCTGGCTGCTGTCTACGCAAACCAAGTCGAGAGTGATGAGGTGGCGCTAGTAGAGACCACAGGTATGGGGGGGGGGAGTGTGTGAGGGGGAAGGGGGTATGGGAGGAGGGGGTGTGTGTGTGTGGGGGGGGGGGGGGAAGTGAGAGTGAGTGAGAGTGAGAGAGAGGGGGAGAGAAAAAGAGAGAGAGCTTTGATTTGATTTGATTTATTAGGATCCCCATTAGCAACACACCGGAGTGAGAGCTAGTCTTCCTGGGGTCCGAAACATACAATATAGACAACAGACAATCACTTGTTTGACATTATGTAGAGACCACAGGTAAATATGAGGGTTTTTTTTTATTTTTTTTTATATTTGTGTCATGTAGGTCCCTTCAGTACTGTTATATAGTCCAGGAAAGGCTTTCTTCCATATCTCTTTAAACTTCTCTGCTTTCCCTGAAATCTCATAATGAATTATCCATGAATAAAATACCTGATGTCCAAACAGTGGGCTAAAATTCTCATCTATTTTTATTTTCTTCTCAGTTGAAAGA
>JAOPFK010000181.1:40000-42500 GCA_026122265.1 Ammodytes dubius | reverse complement strand
TCTAACATCTCTTCTCTCTCTCCCCCAGTCCCTCTCTCTGCTCCCAGGAACCTGCGTCTGTCTATCTATCTATCTATCTATCTATCTATCTATCTATCTATCTATCTATCTATCTATCTATCTATCTATCTATCTATCTATCTATCTATCTATCTATCTATCTATCTATCTATCTATCTATCTATCTATCTATCTATCTATCTATCTATCTATCTATCTATCTATCTATCTATCTATCTCTTAACATCTCTTCTCTCTCTCCCTCAGTCCCTCTCTCTGCTCCCAGGAACCTGCGTGTGTCGGAGGAATGGTACAATCGCTTCAGGATCAGCTGGGATGCTCCTCCTTCCACTACACTGGGCTACAGGGTGGTCTACCAGCCCCTCTCTGGTACACACACACACACACACACACACACACACAACACACACACACACACACACACACACACACACACACACACACACACACTCACACACACACACATAGGCACACACAGGCACGCAGACACACACACAAGGCAGGCAGGCAGACGCACACACACACAGGCAGACACAGGCAGACGCACACACACACACACACACACACAGGCAGGCAGGCACACACACACACACACACACAGGCAGACACACACACCCATGCGTACACACACAAACGCTCCCAATGAAACAATGTAACATTTTACTGATTTTATTTTAAATATTACCCCAAATTTTGAAATGACACAAGAAGCATATACAGCAGGCGCATCAAATCAGTTTTATTTCTACCGCCCAATATCACAAATAGACATTTGCCTCAGTGGGCTTTACATTCCATACAATATGATACAATATGACACCCCCTGCCCTTACACCCTTAGCTGGGCTGAGAAAAAACTCCCAGTAAAATGTGTTTAAATGTTCGACATATAAGGTTGTCATACATTAATTAATTCATCCCTCTATGCTTCTTGTAGTAAATGATATATAAATAATGACATCATTATTCTTATTTTTATGTTGTACAACTGTACTTAATATCGAACTTGTATTTTGTATTGTGTTTTATGTGTAACTGTGTTCTGCTGTCCATCTTGGCCTTACAGGTCTCTCTTGAAAAAGAGATTTTAATCTCAATGAGACTAACCTGGTTAAATAAAGGATAAATAAAAAATAAATAAAATCAGAAAAGTGTTGTAACCATGTCTCTCTGCTGTCTCCCTCTCTCCCTCCCTCCCTCCCTCCCTCCCTCCCTCCCTCCCTCCCTCCCTCCCTCCCTCCCTCCCTGTCTCCCTGTCTCCTTCCCTCCCTCCCTCCCTCCCTTCCTCCCTGTCTCTCTCCCTCCATGTCTCCCTCCCTCCCTCCTTCTCTCCCTCCCTGTCTCCCTCCCTCCCTGTCTCCCTCCCTATCTATCTATCTATCTATCTATCTATCTATCTATCTATCTATCTATCTATCTATCTATCTATCTATCTATCTATCTATCTATCTATCTATCTATCTATCTATCTATCTATCTATCTATCTATCTATCTATCTATCTATCTATCTATCTATCTATCTATCTATCTATCTATCTATCTATTATCTATCTATCTATCCCCCCCCTCTCTCCCTCTCTCTCTCCCTGTCTCCCTCTCTCTCTCTCCCTCTCTCCCTCCATGTCTCCCTCCCTGTCTCCCTCCCTCTCTCCCTGTCTCCCTCTCTCCCTCCCTCCCTCCCTCTCTCCCTCTCTCCCTCCCTCCCCTCCTCTCTCCCTCCCTCCCTGCCTCCCTCCCCCCCTGTCTCCCTGTCTAGCCCCCGGAGCGGCCTTGGAGACCTTCGTAGGTGAAGATGTGAACACTATGCTCATATTAAACCTTCTGAGTGGGACGGACTACAGTGTCAAAGTCATAGCATCCTACACCACTGGATCTAGTGACGCGCTAACGGGCCGTGCTAAGACCTGTAAGTACTGGGGGGGGGGGGGGGGGTGAGTGGGGGGGGTGGGTGGTGGTGTGTGTGTGGGGGGGGAGAGTGTGTGGGGGGGGGGGGGGTAAGTGGGGGGTGTATGTGAGTGAGTGTGTGGGGGGGTGAGGGGGTGGGGGTGAGTGATTGAGTGAGTGAGTGATTGAGTGAGTGAGTGAGTGAGTGAGTGAGTGAGTGAGTGAGTGAGTGAGTGTGAGTGAGTGAGTGAGTGAGTGAGTGAGTGAGTGAGTGAGTGAGTGAGTGAGTGAGTGGGGATCGCTGCCTCACCCTTTAAACGTACTAGCTTTTTTCTGAATTATAATAATGCATTATATACACACTTAAAAATGCTGGGTTGAAAATAACCCAATGTTGGGTCAGACCGAACATTATTTTCGCGGGCACTTCAACCCAATGTGCTGGGTTATGATTTATAACCCAATGCTGGGTCAAAACTACCCAACCTTTGACCCAACATCTTTAACCCAGCAGTTGGTTTGGTAAAATAACCCAGCATTTTTAGCTGTGTAGTTGTAAACATTCTTCTCTGCACTGCTGAGATGAAGTCTGTA
>JAOPFK010000181.1:22500-25000 GCA_026122265.1 Ammodytes dubius | reverse complement strand
CTGCCTTTGTCTGCCTGTGTGTGTGTTACTGGATTGTACCTTATTTTCTTTTGCTGGCTTTGTGTATGTCTCTGTGTGTGAGTGTGTGTGTGTGTGTGTGTGTGTTGTGTGTGTGTGTGTGTGTGTGTGTGTGTGTGTGTGTGTGTGTGTGTGTGTGTGTGTGTGTGTGTGTGTGTGTGTGTGTGTGTGTGTGTGTGTGTGTGTGTGTGTGTGTGTGGTGTGTGTGTGTGTGTGTGTGTGTGTGTGTGCTTCTCTGAATGTGTGTGTGTGTGCATCTCTGAATGTGTGTGTGTGTGCATCTCTGAATGTGTGTCTGTCTGTCTGTCTCTGTTATAATCCCAAAGGAGTCGCCAATGTGAAATTCGGGGAACTTTGTAAAAAATACTTCCAAACTTTTGTTCTTGTCATTTTTGAACGTTAGGAGATTCAGTATTCCCTCGTGGGTTCGAACAGATCAGCTTTTCACAGCTTTTGAACATATTTTTTGGCGATGACAATATTTCTGTCTGTCACAAAGTTGATATCTTGGGACACTGACAAATTTACTTTTTACACTAACTTTAACGTTACCGGATTTATTTAACAGTTCGAAAGGTCAGAGAGAGTTCTGCAGTCAATGTGTGTGTGTGTGTGTGTGTGTGTGTGTACGTTTATACTTTGTATTTACTCAAACACACACACACACACACACACACACACACACACACACAGGCATGTAATAGATACATAGATATCGCACTTTCCATCCACCCCTGCAAAAAAAAATAATAATAATTTAGCGGTTTTCTTAAAACTAATTTTTTGTTTTTTGATATGCTGGATATTAGGCAAAGAATACAATTCTATGCACATTTCAAAAACCTTGTCAATTAAACCGACTTCAACATAATAAGTGATTGATTGTCCTATATTTCCTCCCCTACAGGTAAATAAAAAAGTATATATACATATATATATGAAGTTTTTTCTGATTCTGATCCTATATGTCCCCCCCCCCCCCAGCTTCACATAGCGGTCAGTAAGACGAGCGCTAAGGTTCTGATCGACTGTAAGATGGTGTCTGAGAAAAGCATCAACGCAGCCTAGGACATTAATAAATAAATAATAATAAATAAAGACATAACCTCATTGAAAAGCAGTTTAGGAAGAATCTAGATTTAAAAGTAAATATATTAACTATCAACTGTCAAATAAAGATGAAAAAACTAGAAAAAAAATATTAAAAAAAATTAAAATAGAAGGGTTTATACAATTTTTTTTTTCATTACATTATATATATTTTTTTTTTTTGTGAAATCATTTGAACATAATTGTTTTGTATTTTCATGCTTTTCATTTTGTTTTGTAATTTTGAATTTTTTATGTCTGAAATAAATTGAATCAATCAATCAATCAAATAATTTTATGTTTTAAATAAAGACAAAAAAACTAAATTTTTTTTAATTTTTTTTATTAAATAAAAGGGTTTTTACAATTGTTCTTTTTTCTTTCATTATCTTATGTTTTTAAAGCACAAATACCATTTTTAAATAATTGATTGAGTGACCTTTTCCTCTATGTCCCCCCCCCCCCCCCCCCAGCTTCACATAGCGATCAGTAAGACGAGCGCTAAGGTTCTGATCGACTGTAAGATGGTGTCGGAGAAAAGCATCAACACAGCCTAGGACATTAATAAATAATAATAATAAATAAAGACTTAACCTCATTGAAAAGCAGTTTAGGAAGAATCTAGATTTAAAAGTGAATCTATTAACTATTAACTGTCAAATAAAGACAAAAAAACTAGAAAAATAGTATTTAAAAAAAATAAAAATAAACGGGTTTATACAATTATTATTCTTTTTTTTCATTACATTATATTTTTTTAATTTTTTGTGAAATCATTTGAACATATTTTCTTGTATTTTCATGCTTTTCATTTTGTTTTTGTAATTTTGATATGTCTGAAATAAATTGAATCAATCAATCAATCAAATTATTTTATGTTTTAAATAAAGACAAAAAAACTAGATTTTCTTTTTTTTTATTAAATAAAAGGGTTTTTACAATTGTTCTTTTTTCTTTCATTATGTTATGTTTTTAAAGCACAAACACCATTTTAAATAACTGATTGAGTGTCCTCTTCCTCTATGCCCCCCCTCCCCCCCCAGCTTCACATAGCGGTCAGTAAGACGAGCGCTAAGGTTCTGATCGACTGTAAGATGGTGTCAGAGAAAAGCATCAACGCAGCCGGGAACATTTCCACTGACGGGATGGAGGTGTTAGGACGGACGGTACGGTCCAGAGGCAACAAGGACAACTCTGCACCGGTGAGAAGGATAAACACACACACACAGACAGACAGACAGACACTCTCTCTCTCTCTCTGTCTTTCTCTCTCCCTCTTTCTCTCTTTCTCTCTCTCTCTCTCAGAGGAAAAATTAGACTGTTTCAGAAACATTCAAAAGTTCCTCGTAGCACCTTTAATATTTTTTTGTGTAATGTTTTTTTCGCTTTTTTC
>JAOPFK010000181.1:0-15000 GCA_026122265.1 Ammodytes dubius | reverse complement strand
CTGTTGGTTGGTATGGTGCGACTTTCACACTCCATCGTGGATGAATTTAAAAGGAAAAAGCCAAACTGGATAATTCTTAAGGGGAAAATAATAATGTCAATGTGGTCTAAAATGTCTTATGTGTGTCATACTAATTGACCCTATCTGCAGTACTACATTCTCCAAATGTAACAAAGAGTTAAGGAGATTGTCTCTGGACCATCTCAGACCTGGCTGAACAGCTACCCAAAGCCTGCAGTATGTGAAGACAGTTCAGCTGCCAATTTGGTTCTCTGTCAACTCTCTCCTGTCAGACTATGGGTGACAAATTAAAAGAGAAAGATACGTTCTTTGTATTTTAATTAATTGCAAAAACAGATTGATCATCAGACTATCATTTTACAATCAGAACATTTTAGAGGCCTAGACCTTTAGAGTAATTCAGTCCCTCAAGATTCCCTTTAATAATCTTTATAAGAAGAGGTTTTCAATCAATTTGTCAGTGTTCTTGTGTCTTCAATCTACATTTATTTTGTTTATTTCACAATCACAGAGAAAGGTCCACTCTTCCACTGTATCTAATGACTGGAGTCCACTGTTGGTTGGGATGGTGCGACTTTCACACTCCATCGTGGATGAATTTAAAAGGAATAAACCAAACTGGATTATTTCTTTATTTTCAAAATTCCCTTTATTAATCTTTATAAGAAGAGGTTTTCAATCAATTTGACAGTTTACTTGTGTCTTCAATCTATATTTATTTTGTTTATTTCACAATCACAGAGAAAGGTCCTCACTTCCACTGTATCTAATGACTGGAGTGCACTGTTGGTTGGTATGGTGCGACTTTCACACTCCATCGTGGATGAATTTAAAAGGAAAAAGCCAAACCGGATAATTCTTAAGGGGAAAATAATAATGTCAATGTGGTCTAAAATGTCTTATGTGTGTCATACTAATTGACCCTATCTGCAGTACTACATTCTCCAAATATGAGACTGTCCACCGCGACCTATTACGTCAAGGCTACATTTTACAAAAAAGATTCTCGTTGCTCTAATGTGGAAGTGATATGTGATATGATGCAAATTTGGCCGGATGAAAATATTCACAAACAGTCGTATAGCCTACAAGTAGACTACACTCCAAATCATACAGTGAAAATAATGTTTCATATCGTAGGCTACAAGCCACAAAGCTTGAAATTGACATACATATTTAGCCCATATGCAACAACAATAATGTGATGTTTTTTTTTTTTATTTATAAGCCTTGATGTAATAATTTATTATTTTGAACCCCACATAATCAGGCAGTAACACCCCCACCCCCTTTCTATCTCTCTCTAAACAATGTAAATGATTCACAGTTTATAGCCTACAGATGTCATGACTATTTAACGGCACACAAAAGGAGAGAAGAAAAAATGCACTTACATGTTACACCTACATGTAACACTTAAATGATGTAGCACTTTTGTAGTTTCATTTATTTGAAGCTAATCTAGACTACTTGCGTGATTATTGCTGTTCTGAGATTCTACCTTTATGGTCAAATTTAATTTATGGGAAACTGCTTTAGATAAAAGCATCAGCAATGTAGGCTAATCTAATGACATAAAAGTATTTCACATAAAATTGGTGTTTTAATTGTAGGGGAGAGTGGCCTGAGTTGTGCCGGTTTGGAAGTTGTGCCACCCCTTGTTTCTAGAAAAACTGTGGAAGAAATTGGAAATGTGACCACATATTTAAGAAGAGCCATCCATTTGACTCATCCTGTAAAGAAGGGAGACACAAGGAATAAGATATAAGCACATTTAAGCTAAAAAACAGTGTTTTGCCTTTCAAAGTAACTTTTCTATGATGAAGGTTTTTTGATTATTGTGTCTGAACAATTATAGACAAGTTTTAAAACATTTGACACGTTTTAGTGCTTTAGTATGCTACACTTTGAGTCTATACAGTTAAGCTGCGAAGACACCGCACTGGCCGTGCGGCGAGATTACATACAGAGTCAATGTACTAGCGCGTGGCTGCGCGTCCACCCACTAATCGGCGGCCGGCGGCGGGCCCTTGCGCGGCGCGTGGCCGCGCCTGAATCGGGAGCGCGGCCATATGCGGCGCGTAGAAATTGCGTCATCGAAGGAGCGTGAATCGAAGGCTTGTGCGGCGAACACGGCGCCGCAGAAAAAGATGAACATTTTCATCTTTTTCTGCGGCGCCGCCGGGCGCCGCGCCTCCACAGCCAATCAGCGTTGAGATTGCCCGGTGGTCTGCAAGACGAGGTGGGCGTGTGGGAGTGAGGACATTGGCTTCCAATACATTCTGCAAATATGTGTATTTTGCATCTGTTTAGCTGTTGGTTGTACTTTAGCCAAGGTAGCACCGGTTAGCATAGTGAAACTCACCCAGCTGTGTGCTGTTCCTGAGGATAATATGAACCCAAAGTTGACGGCAGTGTCCGTGTGGAATTCCATATAGCCTAGTACAGCGAAGCACCGGTGTTGTCCTCCGTCAGCCGGCACACTTTCACTTTCAGGTAGGCTGATGTCTGCCTTTATTTGTGCCGCTGAGCACACACTGCTGTTGTTAATGTGTTTAGTATGTTGCTGAATTGCTGTTAATGTGTGTGTATTTGCGATCGGGGTGCGTGTTCAGGCTGTTTTAATGATGTGTGTGACAAGACTGCCGCTGGTTACACAGTGAACCTACATCTGTATTTTTTGGCACAGCTGGACCATGTTATTGTTGTTGTTGCACCGTAAGTGTGACGGGTCTGATCTCGGCGTCGGCGTCAGGAATATATGGCCCAATATGATCAAGCGGCGAGCCTCTTGCGGTCACGCGGCCAACCGCCGCAGGCGGCCAATGCGGTGTGTTCCCGGCTTTAGCATGATGTCAGCCCTAAACTGCTGCATCATGCTTATTATCCAACATTCTGGGGTTGGGGTGATTTGTATTTTAATTAATTGCAAAAACAGATTGATCATCAGACTATCATTTTACAATCAGAACATTTTAGAGGCCTAGACCTTTAGAGTAATTCAGTCCCTCAAGATTACCTTTAATAATCTTTATAAGAAGAGGTTTTCAATCAATTTGTCAGTGTTCTTGTGTCTTCAATCTACATTTATTTTGTTTATTTCACAATCACAGAGACCCTGTTTCCACCTGGCATTAACATCTGACTTTTTGAATCTGGTTACAAGTGGACAGCTCTCAGTCCGTGTGTTCCCACTTGTATTTTCAAATGTGACTTCTCTGTCTACTTGTGATCGGATTCCATTTACCCGCGCTGTATTTAAATCAACACGTTCATCATTTCCGTTTGCATTGCTGTTTTTAACCGGTGGGGTTCAAACAAGTAAACATACAGGGCTGTACAGTGCCACAGTTTGAATCGCATTTGCTATAAAAATGCATTACATGCGAAGATAATTACCAGTCTAGGTTGACGAGATAGGCTAGTCTATCTCATTTAGACAATGAGGAGCGATGCACAATACTGCTTAGAGGGCCCTTACATTAACACTCGCCAAATGCGGGAAATATCATAGTATAGGTAAAGTATAAAAGTAAAAACTCTTAGGCGAGTAAGTTATTACGCCACTTTGGCTGGTGAAAGATGTGTGCTCGCTGTTTGGCTATTCTAACGTCTGCCTCTGTTAAACTCTTGTCACCGCAACCAGTCCATAGCTTTCACAGTCAAGTTATTCCTTGTGCAAACAGAACGTTTCCTGTACACCTTCACATTAAAAGCCTGTTACTAGCCAAGCGCGAGTTGACCTTTATTTTGAAGCAGATAAGAACAGGAAGTTAGCGCTCCACATGACTGCAGCTTGCATAGCGCCAGAAAAAAAAATCAGCGACTTCCGTGTTATCACAGTTTTACTCGGTGAAATGAGAACAGAGGACAGATAGCTTGTCATTTGCAATACTTTTAACTGGGCGCACATTAAAACCTTTTTTTTCTACGTATTTCCGCTCAGGCAGTTGAGTAGGAGGTCCCTAATGTGGACACAAACCACATTTGTGTTTCCACTACCAAATGAATGTGGACACAAGTGGTCACAAGTGGTCACAAACCACCTCCGAATGTGGTTTTTGTGATCCGATCTCAATGCGTCTTGATAGTGTTCTCACCTGTAGTTAGAGCTGTATTCATGTGATCGGATCACAAAAACCACATGATGCCAGGTGGAAACAGGGTCAGAGAAAGGTCCACACTTCCACTGTATCTAATGACTGGAGTCCACTGTTGGTTGGGATGGTGCGACTTTCACACTCCATCGTGGATGAATTTAAAAGGAATAAACCAAATTGGATTATTTCTTTATTTTCAAAATTCCCTTTATTAATCTTTATAAGAAGAGGTTTTCAATCAATTTGACAGTGTACTCGTGTCTTCAATCTATATTTATTTTGTTTATTTCACAATCACAGAGAAAGGTAGTTAAGCCAACATTTACGTTTGGATTGGATGCAACCTATTATTTTAGATTTCTTAAAGTTTAATACCTTGTTAAGTGACTTTTTCTGAGTTGATTGTATTAAAGGATTTGATTTCCAACTAAAGTAAAATGTTGATTGTACTCAACCTATTTTAAATTGAATTTGTATTTAAGTATCTTCTCCAACACAGCAGAAGGATAATGACATATATCACAGTCACTGTGAATCTTGGCTATTGAAGTTAGCTGTTGTTGTTGAAGGCCTAATGACCATCGTTAGACACAGGTACCCATCCCCCACACTGCATACGATCAGAGAGTGACACAGACAGAAAACTCCCCTTCCCTGCCTCTGAGTCACTCAGGCCAAATCCCTTGAGCCTCGAGCCCCACATTTAAAATGGCACTTCACCTTTACCTTTGAGATGCAATTTCTATTACATATAAAGGGGCTTGTTTGGCATGGAGTGTTAACTTTACCAAAGCAAAATGCGATTTAGAAAAAAAAAGCCTAAATGAATTCTAGTTAAAAAAAAATTATAAATAAAAGTATTAAATCACAAACTTTATTGTTGGCTTGTGAATTTATCTTTTTACATTAACTGCAGGCTATTCTTCCCTGCTTAGGCTCTTTAGAGATTAAATGCCTGATGTGAACGTGTTGCAGGATATTGCCTTAGCGAGTGGATTGCACTTAATCGTCAAGTAATCCATTCTAAATCTAAAGACACCTGTCACAAGTTTCTGATATTTTGGTCAGACTAGACGTTTTTTATAGCGAGGGGATCTCATATTTGCAAGACCACAACTGGATTCCTTTCAAGATCATGATTATTTCACATACTATTCCAGGCCTATAAAATGATTTCAGGTAAATGAAAAAGGTATTATGGAATGTATCTGGACAGGGCAGGCTATAATATGTACCACTTAAATAAAAACAAGTATAGATGCCTTAACCACCTACGCCTACATGCCATGCCTGGTCACATTATAAACTGCAAACAGTATCTTAATTAAAGAGAAACCTTTTGAAGTCATACTGTAGAGCCGAGCGGGGGGTATTATGCCAGACTTGTGAGGAAATGCGTTGAAGAAGGAGTTTCCCTCCTTTTTAAGGTCACTGCGCTACTGCAGGTAATTTCCTTATCCAAAGTCTGCAATATGGTGACTTGCAGAAAGTGTTAATGAAGGGTGCAAAAAGAGCCCTTAGTGGACTTTGATTTGACAGTGAAAGTGCTCACCACAATTAAACTGAAATGTTAGGATGTGTGGAGCACATTGATGCTAGTCATTAAAAACTCTTCCTAAAAAGCTATTACTAAGCAATAAAGTTGCATTGCTTAAAACAATTTGCACATGCTATTACACATACATTGTATGAAAAAGTGCATAGATCACAGATCCAACTGGCCACACTCAAAATCATGAAGTCGTCATTCTCACACACAAAAAAATGTTTTGGTCTGGTTTCTTGACACTGGAACCAACACTGTTCTATAGAACCTTACCTTCAATATAATCAACTAGAAATGAAAACAACAAATTACAAGTGCCCCCCCCCCCCTCACTATGCAGTTTCAGTGGAGAGGGATTTGTTTATATTCACAGAGTAAGTTTACTAAACACATTTTCTCTACATGTGATTCTTAGTTTTGAATGATTATATCATCATAAATCAAAACTAAACTATATTTAGAGGAACCTGGAACCAAACATTGAGACTAGAGTATGTTTGTAAACCAAACTATGGGCCCTGCTGCTGTAAAAAACTGAATGAAACAGTAACTTTTCAGGAAGCTTATAACTTCAAACACTGTTCCAGGGATAACATTTTCCTGCGAAGAACATTTTTTATTCAGTTCTGAGAATAAACCTTAGAAAAATGTTTCACTTCTCTGACACACAAAGTTACACACTGCAGCTTTAATCTGACCACAGACAGAATTTAAAGATGTATTGTATTAAAGAGAATTTGTTGGAACAGCCTTTCACTGTTAGGTTTATGATTTCTAATTTAAGGATAAACATTACGTCCTTAAGCCGGATAGAAATAGTTGGGGTTTTAGGAGATTTCCACATAAGTAAAATATGACGTCTTGCCAGAGGGGAAGTGAAAGTTAGTATTTCTGTTTGTAAAAAGTAAATGTGGTGTTGTTCTGATGGGGTCAACAATATTTAAATGAAGGGCTCCATCTTTATTTAGTCTCCAAGAACCTTTGTCAAAATCATAAAAAGTCAGTCCAGAATTGATGTAGTCTGGGACAATAAAAAACCTCTCACCCTCCTGTCCCACATTCCTGTACATGCCTGCCAAACCATGCCCTTGGCAGCAGCCCTTCAACCCCCTCCCTGCCCTGCATTGTCTCTATTCAAAGTAGGCACTTCACACCTTTTCTACAGCAACACTGTGAGTTGAACTGTTATGAAACTGCATTGCTGTGTCTCTCCCAGAGGCTGAATACATCTCCTTGCTAACATAAATATAGTAGATTAATCCTGGTAGAACTTGCGGTGTACTGACAGTACTTCAACTTGGCATGGGGGGTCATTTTAGGTCGCGATTCTCTTTCTCTCCATAACGATCCAGCCTGGATACAAAACCTGTAGTCTGTGTTTTTCGGCATGATTGTTTAATCATGGTAAAAACTTGCGGTGTACTGTCAATAAACCAGCTAGTTTGACATTATGGAGCTAAGAGGGAACACTGGCAGCCGACGTTTCTGCATTTGTAATGCCAATACTTTGCATCACAATGCGAGCAATACCTAGCCACCTTTGTCTGGTCCTGAGAACCAATCACTGTCCAGATTGCTTGTGAGGGTGTGGATATATTCTGGGCATCTCACTACAGGTACACAGATGTAATGACTTTTTTGGAAGGGCTTGACCACTGCAATTCTTAGCAGGACCCACCTGGAGATTTATGACTGAACTTTTGAAACTTTTTTCGTTCAATGCTGAGGCTGAAGTTATAGGTAAGTTACAAACTACAAATTCACCATGTATGACTAAAATAATTATTTTAACTTAGTTTTTTTTATTTCTCTTTCTGTAAGGTTTTAACTGGTTAATTCTGATACTTAGTTTTTATCTGAATTATTTTAAGGTTCATTTCAACTTTCATTCTTTTACTTTTTTTATTTGAAAGGTTTAAGTCAAATGTATTATATTCTTTTACACTTTCTCAATTTATTTTTTTCTGAAAAGTTATATGCATTTCTTAAATAGTTTTTTATTTTCCCTTTAGGCAAGGTTAATTGTAATTATTTGTGCAGTTTTTATTTCTATTATTTGCCAGGTTTAATTAAAATTTTATTTGTTTAAACTTAGTTTGTATTCATGTTGTTGCAAAGTTTAATTTAATTCTATCAAGCTATGTATCTAAAACTTTCTATCACTCTCACAAAGTTTCCCCAGTTGTGCTTTTAAATTACATCTGGATTAAATCTTTCAGAGAAAAATGAGACCCAGAAGAGTTTGTCCTGAAAAGGAAGCCTTGTACTTCATCGCATCTGGAAAAGATAAAGACACTTTTCAGAAGACTTTCATCAACAAGGAGAAAGGTATGTTACTTGATTAGAATGTAAGATTCTCTGTTCAAATCTGTATGAAGGTACAAGCGTTCATACAACTTTCTACAATCCAGTTGCTTTGCTTATAATAAATAAGTATTTGAACAGTCTGGCATAACATTTATATGTATAACTATTGTCTAAAATAATATAGTAAATTATGTCTTATGCCTAATTGTTGTCAATGTTCAGACCAACTCATAACATTATTATTTTTGATTCAGCACAGTTTGGCAAGTAAATTGCAAACATTTTATTGAGATAAAAATAAATGTTTGGTCACCGTTATCTATAATGAATCCATTACATTTTAGGTTGCAGGAAGTTTGGTGCATTACATCCTAACTGATGGACAACATCCCTTTCAAACAACAACACCCTACTCCAATGATCCAGTTGGGCTATCTCAAAATGTGAGAACAGGCAACTTCACTCTCCAATGTGAAGATAGACTGATGAGCCAGAAAGGCATTATTAAAAGAATGCTGAGTAGAACATTTGGGGAACGTCCTACCATTGAAGAGTGCCATCAGGCTCTCACATGTAAGTGTCAAGACATACTGTAATATTTCTGTGCAATATATATATATATTGTTGTAGAATAATAAAATATGCTATAGATTGAAATCCGCATCTTAAATTGCTTAATTGAAAATAACAGAATCTGTCGTAATGTATTTACAGGTTTCACAAATCTGTCTGATTACACTGGAACAACAAAAAAGTCTGGCAGCAAGAATGGAAATGAGGTAAGTACGTCATTTCTTAAGTAGGGTTGGGTAATGTTATATACTGTTGACAACATGATTTGACCATTGTAGGATTTTTTTAATACTTTTTATTCAAGGCATAAATCCCTTTATTTTCTTTGGCTTTATTATATTTCTGCATCCTCATTTGTAAAGTTAACAGTTTTCAGATTAGCCAAAAAAGGAAGGTCCCATTTGTACATTTCATCTGTGAACAGTGTTTTTTTATAGAGTTTCCAGAAATGTAGGGTTATATTATGTAGTGAAACGATCCATATTGCCTTGAATATGTTAAACTATAGATCTGATATCAGCATATGTTGACCTAATTTGGAAATGTAAGTCAAACCAGAGCAACAATAAACAAAAAAAAAAGTCAGAACTCTCAGGCTACTGAGAGATGTTGCCATCACATCCCCATCTAACCTAATGGTCTCAGTGCCTCAGGAATCAGTCTTTCATTAAGAAATTTGTAAAGAATTATTAGTTCAAAAACCAGTGGGGGGCCCCGGAGCTGGAATGGTTTTCCCAAAGGGCCTAATTAGGGGTTTTCCCAAATTAGTATCCCGGGGAAAATTTTTGTGGGGGATGGGGGAGGGATTTTTCCACACCTTTGGGCAGGAAACCCTGTAAAAACAAGTAAGGGCATTTTATGGAACCAAAAAATTTGGGTTCCCCAAATAAAAAAAATTTAAAATAAAAACCAAATACGAAAAATGAAAAATCAACAGCAATAAGAAAAAATGATTTCAAAACAAGAAAAAAAAAAATGAAAATTATTTAAATACATTGAATTTTCCCTTTTTTTTTTACGGGAAATGGCCCCGGGTTAAAAATTTGATTGTTTTCCCCCAAACACCAAAAGATGAGTTTTGAAAAAGCCAAAATATTACCGACAGTGACCGGAGTTTTTCATACTTTCTCAAAAAAAACCAAAAAACCTTCATAAACCCGATAAAAATTTTTTAAAAATTCCCTAAACCAAACCTAAATTTTAAATTTTTTAGAAAAATATCACGTTCATTTTTTTGGGTAAAAAATTTTATTTTAGGGTCTATTTTTTGTTGATTTTTGTTTTTTTGAAAGAAATTTTGTTTTTGATTTAAACCTTTTTCCCATTAAATTGTAAAAAAAATTTTGTT
This sequence comes from Ammodytes dubius, assembly GCA_026122265.1. NCBI lineage: Eukaryota > Metazoa > Chordata > Actinopteri > Uranoscopiformes > Ammodytidae > Ammodytes > Ammodytes dubius. The sequence continues at coordinate 5,105 of JAOPFK010000181.1, read as the reverse complement.
CATTTTTTGTAAATATCAAATTTTATTTTCTGTTTTTTTTGATTTTGTGTTTTTTGCAGTACTTTTTTTTTGATTTTACATTTAAACCAGTAAATGTAAATAAATTTGTTTTTTAAAATTGTAAACATCTTTTTTAAATTTTCAATGTTTTTTTGGGCCCTTTTTGTAAATTTGCATTTTAATTTTTTTTTGCCCTTAAACACTTACCAGTAAAAGGGGAAAAAACTTCCTTCACTTAAAAACCTAAATTCTAAATTTCTTTTTTAAAGGGGCAAAAAGGGTCGGGGGGGAAAATTGAGCTAGAATGCTTAAAAAAAATTTCCCACTGAAAGATAAAAACCTTTTTTATTTCTTTTTTTAAATGTAATTACGCAGGTAGGGCCCTTTAAATTTAATGACATACAAAAGGACTTTTTTAAAAACCAAAATTAAACCCTTAAATTTTTCCCCCCCTTAAAAATTATCCATTTTGAATGCCCCTTTTTAAATTAAATGTGTAAAAAAACCCGCTCCAAATGCCCCCGACAGTAAATCCAGCCCCTTTTAAAAAACCTTTAAAATGGGGAGCGGCCCCTTTGTTTTTTTTAAATAAACTAAATATTTTATAGATTGAAAAACACAATACACTATAAAAATTAAATTCCATTCTTTGCTAACAAAGAAATTAGGGAACTAAAAACAATTCAAACTTTTAAAGGACGTAAACGTTTGGAAATTCCAGCTAAAAAGCAGGGGAAACTTGAAAAAAAAGGGTATATAGGAAAGTAACAAAAAAAATTCAAAAAAATGTGTCCCAAAGTGGGATGGAAAACCCCAAAGGGGCAATAAACTCTCTTTTTGTTTGGGTTTTTGTCTCTTTTTGTTTTTTCTGGGATAAATTGGGTTTTTACAACCCAAAAAACGGGGTTTTTTTCCCAAAAAAACAAACCTCCATACAGTAAACCAAAAAAGGGTTACATGTTGTGAGGGAATTTTTCAGCCCTTTATAGGGGTTAAAAATATTAATGGGAAAGAAAATTTTATATTCCCTTTAAAGGGCCTGTCTTGTGTTTTTTTGTCTATATCTCAGCCCCACTAAATTTCAGCCTGGGAAACCACTGGAGGAAACACTTGGGTTCCAGTTTGTATAGAAAAGTCCTCATCTCCTTAGACTTCAGAAGGGTTTAGGGGTTCACGGGTGTTAAACTCTGAACCAAAACATTGGTACGTTTTGGTGCCCGACCCGGGGGAAAGGGGGTTAAAAGATGGGCACAAGGTTAATACAAAAGCTCTCGGGAAAAAGTGTCTGTCAAAATTGAAGTGCAAGTAAACCCCCCGAGTTTGCAGTCCGGTTCCCCTTTGGGCCAAGTCTGTAATAAATATTGCTTTTATAATTCCAACACAGTATAGCCACTCAAAAAAAAAAAATTTTCAAAATGCACCTTTTAATGTATTCCAAAGTGTTTTAATTTTCATATTGTTAAAAATCACAGCAAAACCCGGCAACAGATACTTTCGGGCCCGCAGAAAACCCAAAAATATAAAATTTAAAAAATGTTAATCTCTAAAAAATCATGTTTTAAAGTAAAATTTTGTTTATAACTATTCTCCCCAAATTTTTGTTGAGAAATTATTTTTTATAGGTATTAATGATCTTCCAAAAACTTTTTTCAAAACCCCTGATTTGGGGTGTGAAAATCCCTTTTCCATCCTAACCAAGAGGGAATTTTTGTTTAATTAGTACCCAAATAAATGGGGAACTTTCCCGTCATTCCATACAATTTAAAGGGCTGTAATGGTCCCAATAAGTAAAAAAACAAACAAAAAACACTTTAAGACTAAAATTTTTTTTAATTTTTCCCTTAAAAATGACCAGTTTGCATAATTTAAAAAGCATATTTTTTAAAACCCTTTTTAAAAGTAATAAAAACAGGTTTTTTATTTATTCCAAAAATGTTTCATTAACCCTATTGTTAAAATTTAAAAGCAACCAAACAAACAGATACTTTCTGTCAGCCCGACCAAATTAAAAATATTAAAAAAATTTTTAATCTTTTACAAATCATGGGTTTAAAAATATATTTTTGTTTTTTAAACTATTCCCCCAAAATTCCCGTTTAGAACAATTAAATTTTTGTATCCCCAAAACCCTTGCTCCCCTTATATTTTAAATTTTCCCCTTCCCATCCCCAAAAAATAGGGAAACTTTGGTGTCAATTAGTTTTCCAAAAAATAAAATTGGGGGGACTCCCTGGCATTCCATAAAATTTTTTGGGCCGGGGAAGGGGCAAATATGTAATAAAAAAAAAAACAGACCCTTTAAGACCCACATTTAAATTAAAACCCTTTCCCCTTAAAGAATTTTACCAGTTTTTGCACTAATTAAAAATGCCCTATTTTTTTTAAAACCCTTTTTAAAAGTAATAGCAGTGTTTGATTTTTTCCATAAGTGCATTAACATAAATTTTTAAAAATCACGCAACCAGCAAAAGATACTTTCGTCCCGGGAGACCAAATATATATTAAAACATGGGTTTAAAACTCTACAAATCATGTTTCAAAGTATATGTTTGGTTTTAACCCTTTTTCAAAAATTTAGTTGAGAATTTTTTTTCATATGTATTAAATGATTCCTGGCCCCAAAATCTTGTTCATCCATGAAAAAAAGTGTGAATTCATTCCATTTCCCCAACCAAAGGGGAACTGTGTTCCCAAATTTTTCCCAACAAATGGGGACTCCTGTCATTCCATTTCAATTTAGGCTGTAGGGGTCAATAAGTATAACAAACAGACATTTAAGACTACATTTATATTAAAAATTTTCCCTTTAAAGGGGCCCCAAATTCACCGGGTTTTTAATATGAAGGTTTTATTTAAAATTTTGAATTTCCCATTTAGGGGATAAATAAGGGGGGAAAAAAATTGAAATTTTGGTTCCCTTTTTAGCCTGAAAAAAAGGGAGAAAGAGGTTTTTTTTTTAATCCCATTTTTTCTCCTTCTCGGGAAAAATCCCCAAAAAAAGAAAAAATATAGGGTTAAAAAAAAAAAAATTTCTTTTGTAAATAATTTCGTTATGTCACAGTAATATTTTACAAAGTAAGGTTTTTTTTTTTTTAAACCCCAAAATTTTTCTCCCCCTGTGATGTCACCCAGAAAGGAGAAAAATAGGGTTCAAAAACCAAAAAACTCTTTTCGCCTTTTCTCAGGCTAGGAATTTAACCGAAATTTTTAAAAATTTTTTTTTGCACATTTAAAACTACATAGGATCTCAGAATTCAAAACACCCTTTTATAATTTAAACCCGGGGGAAGTAGGCCCTTTTAAAAATGATCCAGTTTTTCATAATTAAAAATGCCCTATTTTTTTAAATTTCCCTTTTTTAAAAGTAATAGGGGGGTGTTTGGGTTTTTTTCCATAATGTGCATTACATATTTTTAAAAATCCCAAAAGCAAACCAGCAACAAAATAAATTGCTCCAAACAAACCAGTCATCCCCAAAGTTTGGTTTAGCCCTCTGTTTATCTAGTCAGAAACCGGGAAAAACTTTTTTAAAAAGGGCAATTAAATTTCACTAAAATTCAAGTTTTATTTCAAGTCACTTCACATTATTCCCAAACTGTAATGAGTTAAACGTTTTGTAATTTGTTTTAGGGGTTTTTTGGGTGCTTTGGGGTTTTTTAAATCTGGTGTTTTTTGATTGAAAAAGTGTGTTTTTGTGTTTTTGGGGGATGTGTGTGAAAAGTGTGTTTCTTGGAATTGGGGTTTTGCATTTTTGTGGAAAAGGTTTTAGCTCAGGTGACTGTAGTTAAGTGTTTGCAAAAATTGTTTCGCTTTCCCCTTGTGCCCCAAAAGTCGTTTATCTAAACGTAAAAAAAAAACCTTTTAAAAAAAATATTAAATTTAAATTTTAAAAATATCAAATTTTTATACAGTGAAACACATTAAAGTTTAGTTTCTTAGTTTCATAAAAACCAACTCTCAGTCACCCACTCTTGGGATGTAATCGGCCCAAAACAACTTTTTTACCCTTTCTACTTGCTGCAGCAGACCCGTCAAGAAATGTTTTTTAGCACACTGTTCATCCAGTCAGCACCACTAAAATTTTTTAAAAATAGAAAATTAAGAGTTTTCTTTAAAGTCCCCTCTCGTATTGTGGGAAAACTGACAAAGAAAAAAATAATATCAATTATGGATAATTTCTGGGTAAACAAATTAATAAAACCGGGAAAAAAAAAATTTAAATGGGTTTAAATTAAAACTTTAGAAAGTTAAAAGTTGTGAACAAAAATTTCCCTTTAAATAAAGATAAAAACTTGGAAAAAGGAAAATGTTGTTTTTCTAAGTTCCCCCCATATTTAGTGCATTCCCCAAAAAAAGTTACTTTCTTTTTTATTTTTTATTTAAATTTGCAACATGTGCCAAAGATTAAATTCATAAATATTTGGTTTAACATTGTTTAGTTTGGGGTTAAAGTTTTAAAGGGAATAATCTATCTTAAAAAGAAACAAAGGGGGGGTAACGCAGCAAGCAAACACTCATTGATAAACAATAGACCCAACAGCTCCCTTGATTCAGTGAAAGGAGTCCACTCTTTGATTTCAAACCCAAAAGAATTTAATTTAAATGTTTTGCAAATTTTCTTTAAAAAAAAAAAGTAAAAACACATTTAAAAAATAATATTAAGACAAAAAGACATTTAAAAATAAATATTCCCGTTTTGTTTTTTTATTTTTTTAAAAGACCAAAAAAGGTTCCACACTTGGGGTTTGGGACCCCCGATAGTCCCCTGTTAGTAAGGGTTTCCCCCCCCGGGCTGCCTGTGTTGTGGGGGTGTGTGGGTGTGGTGTGGTGGGGTTTGTTGTGTTTGTGTGTGTGTGTGTGGGGGGTGTGGTTTTTTGGTTGTGTGTGGTGTGGGGTGTGTGTGGGGCGTGTGTTGTGGGTGTGTGTCATGTTCGCCTGAAAATGGAAGGGAAAAGGGCCCCCTATTTAGTGTTGGGGACAAAGGGCCATCCCCCAGGGAGCATTGGAGTGGCAGAAAGGGGTTTGAGGGTGTGTGGCCCTGTATTGGGGTTTTTTAAGGGGGGCCCGCCTGCATTATGGGAATACCATTTTTATTCTCAAAAGGG
>JAOPFK010000180.1:0-25060 GCA_026122265.1 Ammodytes dubius | reverse complement strand
TGTTTAAAATAAGAATTTTTATCATCGCTTTCAGAAAAATTTTTGCTTTTTTCTAGCTCTCACTGAAAAAAGGTTAATTTTTCAACTTTGTTAAATGTGTTTAAACTTTTGTTCAAAGGTTTCAAGGTCTTTCATGGCTTGCCAACAAAACTCAATCCCAAAAAGTTATATTAGTATTTGATTAAATTTAAAAGCAATTTTTATCAGCTTTCAGTGAAATTTTTTTGTTCTTTTTCGTTCATGAAAAAAGGCTAATTTTCAACTTTGTTCAAATGTGCTTTTTTTTTTTTAAAATGTTTTTAAGAGTCTTTCAGGTTCCCAAAAAGAGAACCCCTGCACAAGTTATATTGTATTTGTTTTGAAATTTTAAGCAAATTTTATTAGTTTTCAATGAATTTTATTGCTTCTTTTTTCGCTCTCAGAAAAAGGCTAATTTTCAATTTGTTAAATGTGTTAAACTTTTGTTCAAAGGGTTTAAAGGGTCTTTCAGGGCTTCCCAAAGCGAATAAAATCCCAAAAAATTATATAAGTATTTGCATTGAAATTTTAAGCAGTTTTTTATCATCAGTTTCAGTGAATTTTATTGTTCTTTTTTCAGTTTCTCATGAAATAGGCTAATTTCAACTTTGTTCAAATGTGCTGTAACTTTTGTTCTAAATGGCTTTCAAGAGTCTTCATGGCTTGTGCTATTTTGTTAGTTAAGAGTCTTTGTGCAGGATCATGTCAAGTATATGTATTGCATGAATTTAGCAATTTCTAGTTTCGTGAAGTTATTGTTTTGCGTTTGAATAGGTATTCACTTTGTTGTGCTGTAACTTTGTTAAGTTCGTCTTTCAGGTTGAGCGATCGCAGTACAGGTTATATGATTGTTGAATATTAGCAAATTATTGCTTTGTGAAGTTATGTTTTTCTGCAGTTATGAATAAGGCTATTTACTTTGTTCAGTGCTGTAACTTTTGTTTAAGGTTTCAGAGTTTTCATGGTGCAAGCAGAATCAGCTGTACAGTAGTTATTTAGTTTGCATTGAATATTAGCAAATTTTATATCAGCTTTCAGTGAAGTTATTGCTTCTTCTGCAGCTTCACTGAAATAAGGTATTTTAACTTTGTTCAAATGTGCTGTATTTGTTCTAAATGGTTTAGAGTCTTTCATGGCAAAGCAGAACTCAGCATGCTACAGTAGTTATATATATGTATTTGCATTGAAATATTAAGCAAATTTTATCATCAGTTTCAGTGAAGTTTTATTGCTTCTTTCTGCAGCTCTCACTGAAATAAGGTAATTTTCAACTTTGTTCAAATGTGCTGTAACTTTTGTTCTAAATGGCTTTCAAGAGTCTTTCATGGTTGCAAGCAGAATCAGCATGCTACAGTAGTTATATATAGTATTTGCATTGAAATATTAAGCAAATTTTATCATCAGCTTTCAGTGAAGTTTTATTGCTTCTTTCTGCAGCTCTCACTGAAATAAGGTAATTTCAACTTTGTTCAAATGTGCTGTAACTTTGTTCTAAATGGCTTTCAAGAGTCTTTCATGGCTTGCCAAGCAGAATCAGCATGTACAGTAGTTATATATAGTATTTGCATTGAAATATTAAGCAATTTTATCATCAGCTTTCAGTGAAGTTTTATTGCTTCTTTCTGCAGCTCTCACTGAAATAAGGCTAATTTTCAACTTTGTTCAAATGTGCTGTAACTTTTGTTCTAAATGGCTTTCAAGAGTCTTTCATGGCTTGCCAAGCAGAACTCAGCATGCTACAGTAGTTATATATAGTATTTGCATTGAATATTAAGCAATTTTATCATCGCTTTCAGTGAAGTTTTATTGCTTCTTTCTGCAGCTCTCACTGAAATAAGGCTAATTTTACAACTTTGTTCAAATGTGCTGTAACTTTTGTTCTAAATGGCTTTCAAGAGTCTTTCATGGCTTGCCAAGCAGATCTGCCTATAGTTATATAGTATTTGATTGAAATATTAAGCATTTTCATCGCTTTCAGTGAATTTTATTGCTTCTTAGCTTCATGAAATAAGGTATTTTCAATTTGTTCAATGTGCTGTAACTTTTGTTAATGGTTTCAGAGTTTTATGGCTTGCAGCGATCGTGCTACAGTAGTTATATATGTATTTGATGAAATATTAAGCAATTTATCATGTTTTCAGTGAAGTTTTATTGCTTTTTCTCAGCTTCATGAAATAGGCTAATTTTCATTGTTCAAATGTGCTGTAACTTTTGTTTCAAATGGCTTTCAAGAGTTCTTTACATGGCTTGCCAAGCAGATTTCAGATGAACTAGTTAGTTATATATTTTTGCATTGAATATTAAGCAAATTTTATCATCAGCTTTCAGTGAAGTTTTATTGCTTCTTTCTTGCAGCTTCACTGAAATAAGGCTAATTTTCAACTTTGTTCAATGTGCTGTAACTTTTGTTCTAAATGGCTTTCAAGAGTCTTTCATGGCTTGCCAAGCAGAATCAGCATGCTACAGTAGTTATATATAGTATTTGCATTGAAATATTAAGCAAATTTTATCATCAGCTTTCAGTGAAGTTTTATTGCTTCTTTCTTGCAGCTCTCACTGAAATAAGGCTATTTTTCAATTGTTCAAATTGTGCTGTAACTTTTGTTCTATGGCTTTCAAGAGTTTTCATGGCTTGCCATAGCAGAACTCATTGCTTACAGTATTAATTTAGTATTGCATTTGAATATTAAGCAATTTTTCATCAGCTTTCAGTGAAGTTTTATGCTTCTTTGCTAGTATCTCTGAAATAGGCTAATTTTCAATTGTTCAAATGTGCTGTACTTTTGTTCTAAAGGTTATCAAGATTTTCTTTTATGACTTCCAGCATAGTGAGTGTATTGTTTATTATTTCATTGAAATAGTAAGCAATTTTTTCAATTTGGAATTTTGTTTAATGTCTTTCAGAGTTCATATAGGCAATTTCAATTTGTCAAATGTGCTGTATTTTGTTTGCTTAAATTTAAGATTTTATGGCTTCAGCAGAATTTATTGTTCTTCTAGTTATATAGTATTGGCATAATTTAACTTTTCAAATTTGCTACTTTTGTAAAGTTTTATGACTTTCTGGTTTCGTCAATGAACATAAGGTAATTTTAATTTGTTAAATGTCTGTAATTTTGTTCAAAGGCTTTCAAGAGTCTTTCATGGCTTGCAGCAGAATCAGCATGTACAGTAGTTATATTAGTATTTGCATGAATATTAAGCAAATTTATCATCAGCTTTCAGTGAATTTTATTGCTTTTTCTCAGCTCTCATGAATAAGGTAATTTTCAATTTGTTCAATGTGCTGTATTTTGTTCTAAATGGCTTTCAAGTTTTATGGCTTGCAAGCAGAACTCCATGCTAAGTAGTTATATATAGTATTTGATTGAAATATTAAGCAATTTTTCATCAGCTTTCAGTGAAGTTTTATTGCTTCTTTCTGCAGCTCTCATGAAATAAGGCTATTTTAATTTGTTCAAATGTGCTGTAACTTTTGTTCTAAATGGCTTTCAAGAGTCTTTCATGGCTGCAAGCAGAATCAGATGCTAAGTAGTTAATATTTATTTGCTTGAAATATTAAGCAATTTTATCATCAGCTTTCAGTGAAGTTTTATTGCTTTTTCTAGCTTCTGAAATAAGGTAATTTTCAACTTTGTTCAATGTGCTGTAACTTTTGTTCAAATGTTTAAAGTTTTATGGCTTGCAAGCAGAATCGCATGCTACATAGTTATTATAGTATTTGCATTGAATATAAGCAAATTTTATATCAGCTTTCAGTGAATTTTATTGCTTCTTTTGGCTTCCTGAAATAGGCTAATTTTCAACTTTGTTCAAATGTGCGTACTTTTGTTCAAATGTTTAAGAGTTTTCATGGCTTGCAGCAGAATCATGCTCATAGTTATATTATAGTATTTGCATTGAATATTAAGCAAATTTTATGCTTTCAGTGAAGTTTTGCTTTCTTTCTGCAGCTCTCACTGAAATAAGGCTAATTTTCAACTTTGTTCAAATGTGCTGTAACTTTTGTTCTAAATGGCTTTCAAGAGTCTTTCATGGCTTGCCAAGCAGAACTCAGCATGCTACAGTAGTTATATATAGTATTTGCATTGAAATATTAAGCAAATTTTATCATCAGCTTTCAGTGAAGTTTTATTGCTTCTTTCTGCAGCTCTCACTGAAATAAGGCTAATTTTCAACTTTGTTCAAATGTGCTGTAACTTTTGTTCTAAATGGCTTTCAAGAGTCTTTCATGGCTTGCCAAGCAGAACTCAGCATGCTACAGTAGTTATATATAGTATTTGCATTGAAATATTAAGCAAATTTTATCATCAGCTTTCAGTGAAATTTTATTGCTTCTTTCTGCAGCTCTCACTGAAATAAGGCTAATTTTCAACTTTGTTCAAATGTGCTGTAACTTTTGTTCTAAATGGCTTTCAAGAGTCTTTCATGGCTTGCCAAGCAGAACTCAGCATGTTACAGTAGTTATATATAGTATTTGCATTGAAATATTAAGCAAATTTTATCATCAGCTTTCAGTGAAGTTTTATTGCTTCTTTCTGCAGCTCTCACTGAAATAAGGCTAATTTTCAACTTTGTTCAAATGTGCTGTAACTTTTGTTCTAAATGGCTTTCAAGAGTCTTTCATGGCTTGCCAAGCAGAACTCAGCATACTACAGTAGTTATATATAGTATTTGCATTGAAATATTAAGCACATTTTATCATCAGCTTTCAGTGAAGTTTTATTGCTTCTTTCTGCAGCTCTCACTGAAATAAGGCTAATTTTCAACTTTGTTCAAATGTGCTGTAACTTTTGTTCTAAATGGCTTTCAAGAGTCTTTCATGGCTTGCCAAGCAGAACTCAGCATGCTACAGTAGTTATATATAGTATTTGCATTGAAATATTAAGCAAATTTTATCATCAGCTTTCAGTGAAGTTTTATTGCTTCTTTCTGCAGCTCTCACTGAAATAAGGCTAATTTTCAACTTTGTTCAAATGTGCTGTAACTTTTGTTCTAAATGGCTTTCAAGAGTCTTTCATGGCTTGCCAAGCAGAACTCAGCATGCTACAGTAGTTATATATAGTATTTGCATTGAAATATTAAGCAAATTTTATCATCAGCTTTCAGTGAAGTTTTATTGCTTCTTTCTGCAGCTCTCACTGAAATAAGGCTAATTTTCAACTTTGTTCAAATGTGCTGTAACTTTTGTTCTAAATGGCTTTCAAGAGTCTTTCATGGCTTGCCAAGCAGAACTCAGCATGCTACAGTAGTTATATATAGTATTTGCATTGAAATATTAAGCAGATTTTATCATCAGCTTTCAGTGAAATTTTATTGCTTCTTTCTGCAGCTCTCACTGAAAAAAGGCTACTTTTCAACTTTGTTCAAATGTGCTGTAACTTTTGTTCTAAATGGCTTTCAAGAGTCTTTCATGGCTTGCCAAGCAGAACTCAGCATGCTACAGTAGTTATATATAGTATTTGCATTGAAATATTAAGCACATTTTATCATCAGCTTTCAGTGAAGTTTTATTGCTTCTTTCTGCAGCTCTCACTGAAATAAGGCTAATTTTCAACTTTGTTCAAATGTGCTGTAACTTTTGTTCTAAATGGCTTTCAAGAGTCTTTCATGGCTTGCCAAGCAGAACTCAGCATGCTACAGTAGTTATATATAGTATTTGCATTGAAATATTAAGCAAATTTTATCATCAGCTTTCAGTGAAGTTTGATTGCTTCTTTCTGCAGCTCTCACTGAAATAAGGCTAATTTTCAACTTTGTTCAAATGTGCTGTAACTTTTGTTCTAAATGGCTTTCAAGAGTCTTTCATGGCTTGCCAAGCAGAACTCAGCATGCTACAGTAGTTATATATAGTATTTGCATTGAAATATTAAGCAAATTTTATCATCAGCTTTCAGTGAAGTTTTATTGCTTCTTTCTGCAGCTCTCACTGAAATAAGGCTAATTTTCAACTTTGTTCAAATGTGCTGTAACTTTTGTTCTAAATGGCTTTCAAGAGTCTTTCATGGCTTGCCAAGCAGAACTCAGCATGCTACAGTAGTTATATATAGTATTTGCATTGAAATATTAAGCAAATTTTATCATCAGCTTTCAGTGAAGTTTTATTGCTTCTTTCTGCAGCTCTCACTGAAATAAGGCTAATTTTCAACTTTGTTCAAATGTGCTGTAACTTTTGTTCTAAATGGCTTTCAAGAGTCTTTCATGGCTTGCCAAGCAGAACTCAGCATACTACAGTAGTTATATATAGTATTTGCATTGAAATATTAAGCAAATTTTATCATCAGCTTTCAGTGAAGTTTTATTGCTTCTTTCTGCAGCTCTCACTGAAATAAGGCTAATTTTCAACTTTGTTCAAATGTGCTGTAACTTTTGTTCTAAATGGCTTTCAAGAGTCTTTCATGGCTTGCCAAGCAGAACTCAGCATGCTACAGTAGTTATATATAGTATTTGCATTGAAATATTAAGCAAATTTTATCATCAGTGTGATGGAAGTTCTGTTTAAGGTTGGAGGTCAACTCAGGTGGAAGAATATTTCAGGAGACTTGGATGAATTATGAAGCAATATTTATTACATACTTGGCCAAGGAGAACCGGACTGCAACTCTAGTGACTTGCACTTCAATTCTGACAAACTCATGCTTAGAGCTGTGTTTTAACCTCGCGCTATCTCTATCACCTCCCCGGCTCGGGCACCAAGTGTACCAATGTTTTGGTTCAGAGCTGAACACAGTGAACCACAACATTCTGGAGTCGTAGGAGATGAGACTTTATCTATCCAACTGACCTAACTGTCTCCTAACAGGCAACAAGGCTGACCTAGAGTCTGAGAGACAGACACACAAGATAGGCATATATAACCTATTAATCTTTCCCATTAATATTACAACTAAATACCCAAAATTCCCTCACAGATCCCTCCTTTTTGATCAAGAGATCAACACAAACTACCCACCCTTAGTGATTACCCCAATTTAGAAACTCCAGGACATCTGTCAGAAAAGAGATTACAATCACACATAAATCAATAATCAATCATTGACAGGTAAACAATAAAACTAATACGTAAAAACAATACAAACAATAAAGCTAATACAACAGAATAACACATGAAAGAATGAAAGTTCTTTTTTATAGGCCGATGCCGTTATTGTCTTTGTGAGAAAAACGCAAAAACGCTTCAAAAAGTCTTCACCTGAGCCAGTATAAAAAGAAAAACGACTGACTGCAGGCCGCAAGTAGTGTTCGTTTGTGATTCATCAAGCATCAGGCTTGACATGACCATGAGCACAAGGTATTTGAGGCCATATTGCCTTACAACAATTTAAACAGTTATATCAAATCAATGTTTTAATACACATGGCACATGTTAAACAAAACAAGAAATGTTATTCTACAATCCGTACAGGGTGCAGTCAAAACATCATAACCTCCACATAATCACCTTCCAAAAACATGACAATCAAACCTTCAAAAAATGCATCAGATAAGTGTGGACCTTCACATGTCAAATTTCAAACCAGGGACAAGAGAAAGATTTTGACACAGTTTGACCACGCTACCTTTATTGAGACTAATTTCACCATGAAAACATAAAACCGTAATGAGAATACCACACTCCATGACCAAAAGAAACACACCATGAACTGAAAATGAAATGATTGAACCACCTTAGTGACAAAATGAGACATAATTCAAATTAAACCATTTATGATTTTCCCTGTTAATAAAATGATCGTGTTATTGTATCATTGCAAACCCATGAAACATTAATTTGAACACTTTGAAGGAATCACCCTAAAATCAAAAAACCTTGCTGAGAGTTCTCAGTAGTAAAACATTTGGAGGAAAGGTAACCCTCACAGACTCTCAAGTGGTGGATTCACCATGACCACTTACACCTGACTTTCCACCTCTGCATCACCAGAAACTGAGGATTCATTAGAGAACTCTTCTGACGGAACCCCATCTAACTCCAGGCGTCCCACCCAATCAAGAAATTCTTCATGCTCATAGTAAGGGACAGCGTCAGGTCTCTGGTAGTATGGCACTCTCTCTGGATTAGGCCTCACATTGATAATCGACTGTGGTGCCTGGATAACAGTGCCATCTGTTTTTCTTAAACACAGCTTAACCATAGCTACCAAACACATAACCAGAAGGATGAAAAGGAGGCCACCCACACCCAACACTGTAACAAACCTCACCAGACCTGATCCCCATGTTCCGAAAAGTTGTGAGAGGTCACCTAAAGTAAACCCATGAGTGTTTATCAACTCTTTCAGGCCATGTGCTGTTTCGTGGGCCATGTCCATCACTTCATTAGTTGCGTCTGAAACAAAAGAGCAGCAATCTGTGCCAATTATCTTACATGAACCTCCTTGAGAAGCGAGCAAAAGGTCAAGACACATACGGTTCTGTAAGGCTACAGTCTTAACCTGTTGTAGTTCTGTATGCTCAGCCAACATAGCCCTTGTGGAGACATTGAGGTGGTTTTCAAGGACCTTGGACAGTGATGCGAGTTCCTGCTGAGATAAGTAAACACCATAACTGGGGAAGACAAGGCTTGCTATGTGTTGAGTCTGTGTTAGCTCTGTGGATAATGCATATCACCATATTAGGCCTCCTTTTGGTTCCTTTAAGAACAGTTTAGGGGGGGTGCCCCTTCAACCTGTATGTGTGTGCCTGTTGATCTTACACCAATGCAAAGCATGATTGTGCTTGTCAGTTTCATCCTCTCAGATGTTTTGCACCTCCACTCCAGCTAGAATAAGGAAAAAACACAAAGACAAAGAGACCTCCACAGAGATTTCATTATACAGAAAAATTACTTGAGACACCTGCAAATAAAACTTTGTTAGGCATTTTAACAAATCACATCCTAAACCCATCAGTCCAGAGCAGAGGAGTGTTATGAGGAGTAAACTGTGGGCTTATCCCTGTGGACAAGGGCTTCCCCATAAGAACGTCATGAGGACTTAGTCCTAATGTAGCACTTGGTGTTCCACAAGTTGTGTATAACTCAATAAGTAATCCAACTGGCCATTGTAGCCCAGTTATCATCATTGTTTGGTCAGTTTCTCTATGATTTCAGTAGTCAATTCTCTAAACCTGACCTGAGCTCTGTGGGTGGATCGGTACATGCAACTGCCTCCCAAAACCTACTATGGATTATTTGCTAAGAGTGACTTCAGCCACAAACGCTGGACCTCACTCACTGTTTATCCCTCGACGTACCCCAAACCTGGGCATCAACTCCTTTTAATAAACACTTAACAACCGTCCTAGCAACCTGTTTTCATGTAGCATATGCCTCCACCCACTTGGTGACTGGTCATCACAAGTTAATAGTTTAAACCCTACCAAGGGAACATACACAAAGCCAATTTGTACGTTTTACAAACAGCCCTATAAGGGCACTAGGTGGTCATGTTTACCTGGTCTGTACCTGGTTTCCCGGCATGTCATTCATCTATCATCATCAATAAATCAATTCAAATGCAATGACACAATTTGACCTTGTTGGACTTTCTGGAACTGTACTAAACTGGCTTGAATCCCACTTAAAGGACAGAGACCACCATGCGTCTCTTCTGGTTAACATCGACATGCTCCCACTATCTCAGACTATGAATAAGAACAAATTATGCTACCATAACTTTACAGACGACACACAAATTTACATGACCATATCAATGATTGGATGTGCCAAAATATTCTTCTATTAAACAACGACAAAACTGAAGTAATTGTCTTTGGTGCCAAAGATAAACAATTAAAAGTCAGTGCACAGCTTAAATCTGTTATGTTAGAAACTACACACCAAGCCAGAACCCCTGGCGTTGTCATAGACCCAGATCTGAACTCAAGAAACACATAAAATCAATTAACAAGTCTGCCTACTACCACCTTAAAAACATATCAAGAATTAAAGGGCTTATGTCTCAGCAAGATTTAGAAAAAACTTGTCACGCATTAATCTTTAGTAGACTTGACTACTGTAACAGTGTCCTTGAAGGCCTTCCAAAAAGCCTATTAGACAGTTTCAGCTAATTCAGAACGCTGCTGCTCGAGTCCTCACTAGGACCAAACTAAAGGGTCACATCACCCCAACTCTGTGGTCTTTCGACTGGCTTCCTGTTATTCAAATAATTGATTTCAAAATATTGATACTGGTTTATAAAACCCTAAATAGTTTAGGGCCAGGTTAGGGCCATTACTGATCTGCTGACACATTATGAGCTGTCCAGAGCCCTTCGGTCGTCTGTAACAGGTTTACTTACAGTCCCCAGAGTTAGGACTAAACAAGGAGAAGCAGCTTTTAGTTTTATTTATTTTATTTTTTATGCTCCACATATCTGGAACAAACTCCCAGAAACCTTTAGGTCTGCTACAACTCTCAGCTCTTTTAACTCAAGTCTTGGTTAAATCTTAGTCTTATTTTTATTTACACATTCTATTTCTATTCACTCGCTTTTCTAATGTGTGTTGTGTATTTCAATCTTGCCCCTGTAGAGCACTTTGAATGGCCTTGTGTCTGAATTGTGTTTATATAAATACACTTGCCTTGCCTATCAACAAGGGTGTGTAATACCTGCATTCAACATTTGTGACCTGATTATCTCATTCCTCCCTCCTTTTTCTACCTGTTTGGGCTATCTGCTACCTGGGCTAAGACATGGAGACAATCTTTTTATTATTTTTATTTTATTTTTCTGACCCGCTTTGAGCTAAAAGGCCAGGTAACCTATAATTGCTCTCTTCCTGACTACCTGTTCTCTCTACCATCAGTAGTCTTACAATAAACACCATTTACTGCATTCTAATAATTCATTAGCCTATACCATTATCAATAGATGTATGTTTTGGGATGATCCCCAGGCAGGACCATCAGTCAGTGCGTTTACATGCAGACTCATAATCGGATAACTAAACGAACAAGACCTCAACAGGACTTTTAAACTGCATGTAAACACCTTTATCCGATCTACTTCAGACACAAATCGGCACAATAACGGACAAGAGAAGTCGGATAAGAACACCTAGATAATTTGTTCATTGTCGGCTTTCTCTCTGCATGTATACAGGGATCGGATATCGCATATCGGACTTCTCGTTCTGTGCTTGTGTGCCTGCGCGTGATAGGCTACACCATGGGTTATTGACGGAAGGGAACCGGACGTGGCTCTAAAACCACTTGTTGAAAGCATAGTTGAAAAGGCTACAGCGCCACCTAGCATAGTGGAGACAGCCATGCGTCGGACATTTATCCGATTTCTGAAAGGCCATGTATACTCAGACAAGTGACATGGTCCGTTCGAGTGTCTTGTTCGATATATGTGATAATCCAATCTAGTTGTGCCATGGAAACGCACTGAGTGTAGATAAAATTGAATGAATTTTGTGTTGGTATCTGCAGCAAGGCTAAGTAATTCAAAACGATACTTGAACTTGCCTTCTAACCATTTACAGTGTCACTCAAAGGAAGGAGAGTAACTAGATTCAGGTAGGGTGAGCTTGGCACACATATATTAGGAAACAGAAAAGTATAATGGCCTCGTAGCTTGAGTGACGAGCAACTATATGATGTTAATTAGATGTGGTCAATATGTGTAGCACCGAATTAGGAACATACACAACAAAGTCATGAGCCAGTCTGATAAAAGAAGATTATCCAATAAAAATGGCAACTACGGCCCCTGTTCTTAGACAGCCTAGCATATCAAGGACTAATGGTGAGAGTCAAGACAATAATACACCATGTCGGCCACATTTTCACTGTCTCTGCATCAGGATGAGTTGGCAAATCCATCTTTATCATGAACATGATTGAAACGCTGATGATAGTCCAACAGACCCACGGCTAGGTCATAATTGAGTGTGCACATTTAAGACATTGTGCATAGCATCCATTCATTGCATATAGATCCAGTCTCTGTATCATTCCCCAAAGAGTGTGTGTCTCTCTCTCAGTCAATTTGAGCAAGCTGGTCAGGAATTTCACCTTCAGGCATGTCACACGATGTTGTCCAGTTCACAGAACATGTCCCAAGTCTGTCCCTTTAGGCAGACATAACTGCAGCTTAGCCACTAGAAGTTCTGTGACTGCACACAGCCAGTCTTTGGAAGACAGAATGACAAGCTTTCGTTGATATAGATGATCTTATAAGTTCATAAGCTTTCTGAAGGAGGATTCAGATATTCAAGATGATCGATCACCGCTGCCATGCACACTGCACAACTCTCACCAAAAACTTTGAACCAGGCATGTCTATTCTTATTTTGTTTACCTTAAGCTCTAAATGCAAACAGATATTGGCTCTCTGGATGCAAATGAAAAAACAACAACACTGTTGAACCTAAACCATGACTTTGTGGTGCATTAATGGCTGGACTCAAGAACTCTCTGAAAATAATCCGAAGTGAACTTGAAAAGGTAGCTTCTTTGATATAAATATATTTTGTGGCGAAATGTGTTTACTCAGATGTAGCTCGTGTGCTTGTCTGTTTCAGAGGCTTCTATGGCTGCTCTCAAGGTCTGCCACCTTATCTATTGTTTTTACTCACTACCATCTGTGACTGCATGTAGAAAGAAACCTTAGAATGAGTTACTCTCTCCTGTGTGTGAGACTATTTAATTGATAAAGCACACATTGTAGAATCATAAAGTAAATGTTCCTTGCTTCTTTCACTAATCATGTGCATTTAAATGTCTAATAGTCAATAAGCTAATTATCTGAGTCAAAAGGAAACGTTTATTACAACCAAGTTGAAATGAAGGAAAAACAACATTGATAATATCTCAAGATCATGCAACTTGCTTAGCAACGTAAATGGTTTTTAGGATACTTTCCAGAAAGAGTCCAAGGGTCAATCTCCTCTCATAATTTTAGGCACTGTAATGTATGTAAAAACTTCTCTGTATCTCATAATTTGTTCCTCAGCAACAGCTCTCTCTACAGAATCTCTGTGTCTGAGCCACTGCATAGGCAGCAGGAACAAGAAAAATTAATAGATTTCAACATTACAGCTAATTTGCACACCAATTTATTTCGGCACTTTACTTTTTAACTTTTGGATTTACAAAATCAAAAACTGTAGTCAACATTCAACAAAGATAATCAATTCTGACTCTGGTGGTAACATCTTGCTAGTCATATCTCACAGCTGTCTTATATTATCACTGCAAATAAGAGTGTTCAATTTCAACATCAAACAGCATATACTCTTTGAAGGGTTAGCTGTACAATAACAATTGCACATGGTGGGGATTCTTTAGCAACATTCTGAATACTTCGCACATCAAACATGTAACATTAAAATTTGGTAAAACCAGCCATACCTAACCATACAAACTTTCATTTACTGACTCCAAAAACTGGGCAGCTTGTATAGCTTTATGATCTGGCAATGTGAGGAACAAATCCTCATGAGTGCAATGGATAGTGGCGTTAAGTTTACAAAGCAAATCTCGGCCCATCTTACTGGACTGTTCTCTGATATTAGGAAAGAATGTTGTACCTCTGACCCTTTTAAAGGAAACGTTTGTTTTGCGTGACACTGGCTCCCTCATAGGAACACCTGAAACTCCTACAGTGGTGATATGACTGTTTCTAGGTAGGCAAACATTTTCACTATCTTTTACAGTAAAAATCGTAGCTCCACTATCAACCAAAATAGACACTGTGGACCCATTTATTTCTACTGGCATTAGTTGGTCTTCAACAGGGGTAGAAGAAAGTGTCAGGATCTGTATGTTTTGTATCCATTTCCTGTTTTATTTTGTAGTCTAGGTTCTGCTGTGTTGTTGTTAGTTTTACTTCCTGGGTTTTCCCTCCTTTTTTGATTGCTGTCTCCGCCCTAATGTGTTTCACCTGTGTCTCGTTTCCCTGTGTATTTAAGCCCTGCCTCATTCCCTGTGTCTTTGCCAGATTGTCTTTGTTACCGAGTGTTCGAGCTCTCTTGCTTTTTGTTCTATTTGCTTCCCATGTATGACCCTTTTTGGTATTTTTGTGACTCTTGGATTTTGCCCGTTCCTTGTCTGCTTTGTTGCCTGGTTTTGACTGCCTTTCTGGATTTTGACCTTTGCTACGTTTTGGATTAAAGAGCTGGTTTTTGGACATTGTACTTCTGCCTTCTGATCATCCTTTGCACTTGGGTCCACACACACGCCTGTCCTTTACAGTACAATCTGGCCATGTCGGACCCAGCAGAGGGAGATATGTTTGGCCTTGCTCTGGGAGCTCAAGGAAGGCGTCTTACTGAGTTGGAACGGGCGGTTTCTAGCCTGGGACCGGGAGTTCAGTCATTGTGTGAGCAGCTGCAAGCCTGGCTGCCCAGACTAGCCAGGTAGTGACTCGCCTTGACTCCATGTCTCCTGTGACGACTGTTCCAGCCGTTCCTGCTCCATCTCCAACTTCCCTGGCTCCTCCAGTTCGTCTTTCGGAACCCAGAGCACCCCCCATCGAAAGGTATGATGGCACTCCTGAAACATGCCGCTCATTTTTGGCTCTTTGTTCGCTAACGCTTGAGCTGCAGCCTATTACCTTCGCCACTGAGCGTTCGAAAGTTGCATTCATGATCACTAATCTCACGGGGCGAGCACGTGAATGGGCCACTGCTGAGTGGCAGAGACATTCATCTATCTGTGACTCTGTAGCTGCATTTTCTGCTGCTTTGGGCCGTGTCTTTGGTCAACCTCTCTCCGGCCGCGAGGCAGCCCGTGCACTTGGTAATCTCAGGCAAGGCAGACGCCGCGTTTTTGATCATGCCATCAGGTTCCGCACTCTGGCTGCTGAGAGTCAGTGGAATGACGAGGCACTTGCGGACACCTTTTTCCTGAGTCTCTCTGAAGATATTAAGGATAGACTTACCTTGGTTGATCTTCCTACAAGTTTTGAAGCCCTTGTGGAACTTGCTATTAAGATTGACAACCGGCTGCAGGAACGAGAGCGGCTCCGAGGGGCAACTGGACATGACGGTTGCCAGCATTGGCGGCAGAATAGCTCTACGACACCCCCTGTGGCCAGCACTCCATCGACCCATCATCCGGCCTACCCTGGATCTACACCTTCAAGCCCCCAGGAGGAGCCCATGCAACTTGGTCGTACCCGTTTGAGCCAAGGGGAACGCCTGCGCCGCCAGCGTGAGGGACTTTGCCTCTACTGTGGGGGAACGGGGCACTTCCTAGCTCGGTGCCCGGTAAAAGATCAGGCTCGCCAGTAACCGGAGGCCTACTGGTGAGTCACGCCTCGACTGCCTCCACACCAGCACGCGCCTTGACCCCTGTTCAGCTCATCACTTCTCCCAGGGATTCCCTGGCCCTGTCAGTCCTCATCGACTCTGGTGCAGACGAGAGCTTCATGGACCTGAACCTGGCCCACCAGCTGAATCTACAATTCCAGCCTCTGCCTGAGCCACGCCAGGCCCGCGCTCTCGATGGTCATCTGCTCAGCCGTGTCACCGACCAGACTCCTCCTCTGTCTCTGCTGATGTCAGGTAACCACAACGAGACCATTTCATTTTTGATCATTGAGTCTCCAACATACCCTCTAATCTTGGGTTATCCCTGGCTGTGTAAACACAATCCTGTAATGGACTGGGCTACTGGGAGAGTGTTGAGGTGGAGTCTAGCTTGTCAGTCATCCTGTTTGTTCCCGCTGTCGGTTTCCTCGTCTGCTGATTCCTCTCCTGAGTTTCCAGACCTGTCCAGGGTGCCTGAAGTCTACCTAGACCTGAAGGAGGTCTTTAATAAGGTTCGAGCCACGTCCTTGCCACCACATCGCCCATATGACTGTGCCATAGAGCTTCTCCCCGGTGCGGCACCACCCAAGGGTCGTCTGTACTCCCTCTCCAGTCCTGAGAGGAAGGTCATGGACGACTACATCCAGGGGGCGCTGTCTGCAGGGATCATCCGTCCTTCCTCTTCCCCTGCTGGAGCTGGGTTCTTCTTTGTGGACAAGAAGGATAAGACCCTTCGGCCTTGTATTGATTACCGTGGCCTGAACGACATCACAGTGAAGAATCGTTACCCACTTCCACTCCTCTCATCTGCCTTTGAGCTTCTTCAAGGGGCCCACATTTTCACCAAGCTCGACCTTCGCAACGCCTACCACCTGGTTCGTATTCGTGAAGGGGACGAGTGGAAAACTGCGTTCAACACTCCCAGTGGCCACTATGAGTACCTGGTGATGCCATTTGGACTCACAAATGCCCCAGCTGTTTTTCAGTCAATGGTCAATGATGTCCTCAGAGAGATGCTGAATGTCTTTGTGTTTGTTTATCTTGACGACATTCTGATCTTTTCCCAGACTGAAGAGGAACATGTGGATCATGTTCGTCAGGTGTTGCAGCGGCTGCTCCAGCATCAGTTGTTCGTGAAGGCTGAGAAGTGTGATTTTCACCAGACCACAGTGTCATTCCTCGGGCTCATGATCTCACCAGGACTGATCAAGATGGACCCAGAAAAGGTCAAGGCTGTTTTAAACTGGCCTGTGCCCACCGACCGGAAACAGCTCCAACGCTTTCTGGGTTTTGCCAACTTTTATCGCCGTTTCATCCGGAACTTCAGCCAGGTTGCAGCTCCTCTGCATGCCCTCACCTCCTCGAACTCTAAGTTCTCCTGGTCCCCTGAGGCTGAGGCAGCCTTCCGTGCCCTCCTGTCCCGGTTCTCCTCATCGCCTATATTGCAGATGCCCGACACCAAACTCCAGTTCATCGTCGAGGTGGACGCCTCTGATGTGGGGGTCGGGGCCATTCTCTCCCAACGTTCTGCTGATGACAATAAGGTTCACCCCTGTGCCTTCTTCTCCCGGAAACTCTCCCCCGCCGAACGCAACTACGACGTGGGAAACCGGGAGCTTCTGGCCGTGAAGTTGGCATTGGAGGAGTGGAGGCACTGGTTGGAGGGGGCAGAGCAGCCATTTATAGTCTGGACTGACCACAAAAACCTGGAGTACATCCGTGGAGCTAAGAGGCTCAACTCCAGGCAGGCCAGGTGGGCGTTGTTCTTCACCAGATTTAACTTCACCCTGTCTTATCGCCCTGGGTCTCGTAATGTCAAACCAGATGCCCTTTCAAGGCAGTTTGAGGTAGGAAACCGCCCTCGGGATGCAGCTCCCATCCTGCCCTCTGACTGTGTGGTCGGGGCGGTGACCTGGGACATTGAGAAGGAGGTCCAACACGCACTTTCGGAGGCCCAGATTCCTGACGGTTGTCCTCCTGGCCGGCTCTTTGTTCCAGGCCCGCTCCGTTCCCGAGTCCTGCAGTGGGGGCACTCCTCCCCGTTGAGCTGTCATCCTGGGGTGAGTAGATCACTGAGTCTCATAACTCAACGTTTCTGGTGGCCCTCCCTCAGGGAAGATACCCGTGATTTTGTCTCTGCCTGTTCTGTCTGTGCCCGCAGCAAGGTCTCCCGCAACCCCCCTACTGGTCTTCTCAGGCCTTTGCCTGTTCCACACCGCCCCTGGTCTCACGTGTCTATGGACTTTGTTACTGGGTTGCCTCCTTCAGAGGGTAAGTCAGTCATCCTCACTGTCGTTGACCGTTTTTCTAAGATGGCTCACTTCATTGCCCTGCCTAAGCTGCCCTCCGCCAAAGAGACGGCGGAGGCAGTCCTGTTTCATGTGTTTCGGCTCCATGGTCTTCCTCAGGACATTGTGTCTGACCGGGGTCCCCAGTTCGCCTCACGTTTCTGGAAGGAGTTCTGCAAGCTGCTCGGTGCATCAGTCAGCCTCTCCTCTGGCTTCCATCCTCAAACCAACGGCCAGACGGAGAGGTACAACCAGGAGATGGAGACGGGCCTCCGGTGCATCGCCTCCCAGAGTCCATCCAGTTGGTCTCAGCAGCTCCTCTGGGTGGAGTATGCCCACAATTCCCTCCCCGTGGCTTCTACTGGGCTGTCCCCGTTCCAGTGTGTCTACGGGTACCAGCCTCCACTCTTCCATGATCTCGAGGGGGAGGTCTCTGTTCCTTCAGCTCACGCCCTGGTGCGCCGATGTCACCTCACCTGGAGGAAGGCTCGGGCAGCGCTCCTCCGCACCAATTTTGGATACCAGAGGTCCGCCAACCGTCATCGCACCCCAGCCCCCCGCTACCGGGTTGGCCAAAGGGTTTGGCTCTCCACCCGAGACCTGCCGGTTCGAGGGGAGTGTCGTAAGCTGGCTCCCAGGTTCGTGGGGCCCTTCCCGATCTCTGAGATCATCAACCCTGCTGCTGTTCGCCTTCGTCTTCCTCGGACCATGAGGGTCCATCCCACATTCCATGTTTCCCGGATCAAGCCCGTCAAGACCAGTCGTTTGGCCCCTCCCTCCGACCCACCTCCTCCACCCAGGTTCATCGATGGTGGTCCTGTTTACTCAGTCAAAAAACTGTTGGCTGTCCGTCGTAGAGGCAGGGGCCACCAGTACCTCGTTGACTGGGAGGGGTACGGCCCGGAGGAGAGGTCCTGGGTCCCTGCGAGGGACATCATTGATAAGACTCTGATACGAGACTTTCATAGACTGAACCCGGACATTCCAGGGACGTCTAGAGACGTCCCTTAAAGGGGGGGTACTGTCAGGATCTGTATGTTTTGTATCCATTTCCTGTTTTATTTTGTAGTCTAGGTTCTGCTGTGTTGTTGTTAGTTTTACTTCCTGGGTTTTCCCTCCTTTTTTGATTGCTGTCTCCGCCCTAATGTGTTTCACCTGTGTCTCGTTTCCCTGTGTATTTAAGCCCTGCCTCATTCCCTGTGTCTTTGCCAGATTGTCTTTGTTACCGAGTGTTCGAGCTCTCTTGCTTTTTGTTCTATTTGCTTCCCATGTATGACCCTTTTTGGTATTTTTGTGACTCTTGGATTTTGCCCGTTCCTTGTCTGCTTTGTTGCCTGGTTTTGACTGCCTTTCTGGATTTTGACCTTTGCTACGTTTTGGATTAAAGAGCTGGTTTTTGGACATTGTACTTCTGCCTTCTGATCATCCTTTGCACTTGGGTCCACACACACGCCTGTCCTTTACAGAAAGTTTAATTGTAGTTGCTTGAATTAACTTTGTATGGTATGATTCTGTTTCACAATGGCCTCCCTATGCGTTATTGTAATAGGTAGGTCTCGCCTCTGGGGGAGGTGGAGGTAGTGGTGGAGGTAGGGTTTCTTGTGCACGGCTATACTCGTATGCACGTTTTCTACATTCTCTCGCCCAGTGTCCATTTTTACTGCAGAAGTTACACTGTCCTTTTCTCCATTTGTTTCTGAAGTTATTGTTTTGTGAGTAGTGTGGGGAAGTGTGTGCTTTGCTCTGCTGGCTGATGTACTTTGGTTCTATCACACTCACTCCTCCCTTTTTGATCCCTGACCCTCCTGCTGCATGCAAGTCTTATCTCCCTTAGGGCTTGAACTGCAGCTGCTATGAAAAGTAATTCATCCTCTTTATTTCTACTTACATGTTGTATTGTAGCTTCTTCTATCTTCTGAGTTACTTTTGGGTATAAGGATACAATAGGCACATCAATCATGGAAGACGGGAGTGGTAGGCCGGCCTCTATCAGAGTGGCCACAAGACTTTGTGGTGAGGGGGGGTACTCTGCCGTGTCACCCATTTGAATATCATGGCTTTAGCATTTTGTGTGGGGTTTGATCCATGACACTGTTTTATCTTAACCATTTCCTCGGCCCTAGTTTTCAACGTAGTTTCAAGCAGTGGCACATGACGTGCACTTACATATGCAACACATCTATCAATCAATTCTTTAAGTTCTTCAGAAACTCGATCATCCTTTCCTTTGCACATATTTGCACGTTCAGTACATACATTCTCACTTCCATACAGTTCTGCGGTGTTAAACCATATTGCCACACATCTTCTCATTTTACCAAAATCCCAAGCTGGATCTCCATGTGGGCCATATACAGTTGAACTAGCAAGCGTCATCTTATCTGAGGCAAAGGACCCCTCCATGGGCCACTTTCCACCTGTCTGCTTCGACATAAGGGATGTGTAAGGAACTACATATTCCCAGCCATGTTCTCTTCCAACAACGCCTGCTGGTGTGTGCTCAGGAAATATTTCCTCAATGTGTGTTTCTTCTTTTTCTGACATATTCTGCGTTCTGCGCATTTTTACTGCTTTTCTTCAGTGTTTTGATGTGTTGTGTTTTAGACTTATCCTCTGCTTTGGACTGGCAGGCATCCATGTTGAGACCCACAGATAGAATGTTTTATACAAACACAAATTTAACATATGGCATATGTATATCACTTATACAAAACACATACTTTGCACAATATTGCAACAACATCCAAGATCTCCATTTTCTAAATGTTAACCCATTTCATTGTATAGAGGGCTTTATCTTATTTTGTTGTATTCTATTGTGTTGTATCTCTTCGTGTAAACCAAACAGGACTTAATATCTGTTTGTCAAAAAGGAATCAAACCTACTTTGCTGTATTGTGTAAACCAAACAGGACTTAATATCTGTTTGTCAAAGAGGAATCAAACCTACTTTGCTGTATTGTGTAAATCAAACAGGACTTAATATCTGTTTGTCAAAGAGGAATCAAACCTGCTTTGCTGTATTGTGTTGTAAACCAAACAGGACTTAATATATGTTTGTCAAAGAGGAATCAAACCTGCTTTGCTGTATTGTGGAAATCAAACAGGACTTAATATCTGTTTGTCAAAGAGGAATCAAACCTGCTTTGCTGTATTGTGTTGTAAACCAAACAGGACTTAATATATGTTTGTCAAAGAGGAATCAAACCTGCTTTGCTGTATTGTGGAAATCAAACAGGACTTAATATCTGTTTGTCAAAGAGGAATCAAACCTGCTTTGCTGTATTGTGTTGTAAACCAAACAGGACTTAATATATGTTTGTCAAAGAGGAATCAAACCTGCTTTGCTGTAAAGAGAACTATCTGTCTACCATAAGCTGACCTATTATTTTCAATTTAATTTCTTGAGGCCGAGTTTTAGAACTATCACATATATTCTTTTCTGATCTCGTCAAACAAAGACATGGTAAGGCATAACTCAAATTTATTGCACTTACCAGGTCGATGTTATCTTGAGATCCTGTTCGTGACGCCAATTTGTGATGGAAGTTCTGTTTAAGGTTGGAGGTCAACTCAGGTGGAAGAATATTTCAGGAGACTTGGATGAATTATGAAGCAATATTTATTACATACTTGGCCAAGGAGAACCGGACTGCAACTCTAGTGACTTGCACTTCAATTCTGACAAACTCATGCTTAGAGCTGTGTTTTAACCTCGCGCTATCTCTATCACCTCCCCGGCTCGGGCACCAAGTGTACCAATGTTTTGGTTCAGAGCTGAACACAGTGAACCACAACATTCTGGAGTCGTAGGAGATGAGACTTTATCTATCCAACTGACCTAACTGTCTCCTAACAGGCAACAAGGCTGACCTAGAGTCTGAGAGACAGACACACAAGATAGGCATATATAACCTATTAATCTTTCCCATTAATATTACAACTAAATACCCAAAATTCCCTCACAATCAGCTTTCAGTGAAGTTTTATTGCTTCTTTCTGCAGCTCTCACTGAAATAAGGCTAATTTTCAACTTTGTTCAAATGTGCTGTAACTTTTGTTCTAAATGGCTTTCAAGAGTCTTTCATGGCTTGCCAAGCAGAACTCAGCATGCTACAGTAGTTATATATAGTATTTGCATTGAAATATTAAGCAAATTTTATCATCAGCTTTCAGTGAAATTTTATTGCTTCTTTCTGCAGCTCTCACTGAAATAAGGCTAATTTTCAACTTTGTTCAAATGTGCTGTAACTTTTGTTCTAAATGGCTTTCAAGAGTCTTTCATGGCTTGCCAAGCAGAACTCAGCATGTTACAGTAGTTATATATAGTATTTGCATTGAAATATTAAGCAAATTTTATCATCAGCTTTCAGTGAAGTTTTATTGCTTCTTTCTGCAGCTCTCACTGAAATAAGGCTAATTTTCAACTTTGTTCAAATGTGCTGTAACTTTTGTTCTAAATGGCTTTCAAGAGTCTTTCATGGCTTGCCAAGCAGAACTCAGCATACTACAGTAGTTATATATAGTATTTGCATTGAAATATTAAGCACATTTTATCATCAGCTTTCAGTGAAGTTTTATTGCTTCTTTCTGCAGCTCTCACTGAAATAAGGCTAATTTTCAACTTTGTTCAAATGTGCTGTAACTTTTGTTCTAAATGGCTTTCAAGAGTCTTTCATGGCTTGCCAAGCAGAACTCAGCATGCTACAGTAGTTATATATAGTATTTGCATTGAAATATTAAGCAAATTTTATCATCAGCTTTCAGTGAAGTTTTATTGCTTCTTTCTGCAGCTCTCACTGAAATAAGGCTAATTTTCAACTTTGTTCAAATGTGCTGTAACTTTTGTTCTAAATGGCTTTCAAGAGTCTTTCATGGCTTGCCAAGCAGAACTCAGCATGCTACAGTAGTTATATATAGTATTTGCATTGAAATATTAAGCAAATTTTATCATCAGCTTTCAGTGAAGTTTTATTGCTTCTTTCTGCAGCTCTCACTGAAATAAGGCTAATTTTCAACTTTGTTCAAATGTGCTGTAACTTTTGTTCTAAATGGCTTTCAAGAGTCTTTCATGGCTTGCCAAGCAGAACTCAGCATGCTACAGTAGTTATATATAGTATTTGCATTGAAATATTAAGCACATTTTATCATCAGCTTTCAGTGAAGTTTTATTGCTTCTTTCTGCAGCTCTCACTGAAATAAGGCTAATTTTCAACTTTGTTCAAATGTGCTGTAACTTTTGTTCTAAATGGCTTTCAAGAGTCTTTCATGGCTTGCCAAGCAGAACTCAGCATGCTACAGTAGTTATATATAGTATTTGCATTGAAATATTAAGCAAATTTTATCATCAGCTTTCAGTGAAGTTTTATTGCTTCTTTCTGCAGCTCTCACTGAAATAAGGCTAATTTTCAACTTTGTTCAAATGTGCTGTAACTTTTGTTCTAAATGGCTTTCAAGAGTCTTTCATGGCTTGCCAAGCAGAACTCAGCATGCTACAGTAGTTATATATAGTATTTGCATTGAAATATTAAGCAAATTTTATCATCAGCTTTCAGTGAAGTTTTATTGCTTCTTTCTGCAGCTCTCACTGAAATAAGGCTAATTTTCAACTTTGTTCAAATGTGCTGTAACTTTTGTTCTAAATGGCTTTCAAGAGTCTTTCATGGCTTGCCAAGCAGAACTCAGCATGCTACAGTAGTTATATATAGTATTTGCATTAAAATATTAAGCAAATTTTATCATCAGCTTTCAGTGAAGTTTTATTGCTTCTTTCTGCAGCTCTCACTGAAATAAGGCTAATTTTCAACTTTGTTCAAATTTGCTGTAACTTTTGTTATAATGGCTTTAAGAGTCTTTCAGCTTGCCAAGCAGAACTCAGCATGACAGTAGTTATATATAGTATTGCATTGAAAAATTAAGCAAATTTTATCATCAGCTTTCAGTAAAAGTTTTATGCTCTTTCTGCAGCTCTCATAAAATAAGGTAATTTTCAACTTTGTTAAAAATGTGCTGTAAACTTTTGTTAAAAAATGCTTAAGAGTTTTAGGTTGCAAGCAGAATCAGCATGCACAGTGTTTATATAGTATTTGCTTGAAATATTAAGCAAATTTTTCATCAGCTTTAGTAAAGTTTTTTTGCTTCTTTCTGCAGCTTCAGAAATAAGGCTAATTTTAAAAACTTTGTTCAAATGTGCTGTAATCTTTGTTTAAATGGCTTTCAAGAGTCTTTCATGGCTTCCCAAGAGACTCAGCATGTACAGTAGTTATTATAGTATTTGATTAAAATTTTAAGCAATTTTATCATTGCTTTCAGTGAGTTTTTTTGGGTTTTTTGAGTTTCTCACTGAAATAAGGTAATTTTCAACGTTAAAATGTGCTGTAATTTTGTTCTAAATGGCTTTCAGAGTCTTTCATCTTCCCAAGCAGAAATCAGCATGCTACAGTAGTTATTTTAAAAGTATTTCATTAAAATTTATTAAGAAATTTTATCATCGTTTCAGTGAAGTTTTTTTGTTTTTCTGCAGCTCTCACTGAAATAAGGCTAATTTTTTCAACTTTGTTCAAATGTGCTGTAACTTTTGTTCTAAATGGCTTTCAAGAGTTTTCATGGCTTCCCAAGCAGAATCAGCAGCTACAGTAGTTATTATAGTTTTTTGCATTAAAAATTTTTAAGCAAATTTTATCATCAGCTTTCAGTGAAGTTTTATTGCTTCTTTCTGAGCTCTCACTGAATAAGGCTAATTTTCACTTTGTTCAAGTGCTGTAACTTTTGTTCTAAATGGCTTTCAAGAGTCTTTCATGGCTTGAAGAAAGAATTCAGCATGCTACAGTAGTTATATATTTTTATTTGCTTTTAAAATATTAAGCAAATTTTATCTTTCAGCTTTAGTGAAGTTTTATTGCTTCTTTCTGCAGTCTCATGAATAAGGTAATTTTCAACTTTGTTCAAATGTGCTGTAACTTTTGTTTAAATGGCTTTAAGAAGTTTTCATGGTTGCCAAGCGAACTCAGATGCTACAGTGTTATATTTAGTATTTGCATTGAAAATTTTAAGCAAATTTTATCATCAGTTTCAGTGAAGTTTTATTGCTTCTTTCTGCAGCTTCACTGAAATAGGCTAATTTTCAACTTTGTTCAAATGTGCTGTAACTTTTTTTCAAAATGGTTTTTCAAGAGTCTTTCATGGCTTCCCAAAGAGAATCGCATGTACAGTAGTTTATTATTGTTTTTTGCATTGAAATATTAAGCAAATTTTATCATCAGCTTTCAGTGAAGTTTTTTTGCTTCTTTCGCAGCTCCCCTGAATAAGGTAATTTTCAACTTTGTTCAAATGGCTGTAACTTTTGTTCTAAATGGCTTTCAAGAGTCTTTATGGCTTGCAAAAGAAACTCTGCACTTTATAATAGTATTTCATTAAATTTTAAAAAATTTTTAACTTTTAAGTTTAGTTCTTTTCGTTTCCAAAAATAAGGCAAATTTTAACTTTGTTAAAAATGTGCGTAATTTTGTTCTAAA